>JADRCD010194286.1:0-13930 GCA_019843815.1 Montemys delectorum | reverse complement strand
AGACACACACACACAGACACACACACACACACATTTTAAAAATATAATTAAAAAGGAAAGGGAGCAGTTTATGGATGAGCTACTGAACGTCAGATTCAATGTCACTGAATTCGAGGCCTGCTGGAGGGAGAGGACAGAAAATTGAGTTTTTCATGGATCAGTCAGGTAGGGCTTCCTGCAGGCGGTGGTGTGTGTGGCTAACTGTGGCAGGAAACATGGTTAAAGATCAGCAGATGACAGCCACATTTGAGCAAAGGTGGAAGAAGAGGAGGTAGGGCCTGGGGGCAAAACAGGGCCAGGCCGGGCAGGCCAGGCTCAAGACTTTGGACTCAGTTCCTCTGACTAGGGAGCTACTGATGGTCTCAGAGCCAGCAAGTGACCAGATTGAGTTAGACATTTTTTAAAACATCTGGCTGTGCCAGACAGTGGTGGCACATGCCTTTAATCCCAGCACTTGGGAGGCAGAGGCAGGTGGATTTCTGAGTTCAAGAACAACCTGGGTCTACAGAGTGAGTTCCAGGACAGCCAGGGCTACACAGAGAAACCCTGTCTCGAAAAACCAAAAACCAAAAACCAAAAACCAGGGCACCCAGGCCTTCCTGACCCTACAGTGAAGCCTGAGCCTGCTAGGAGTATGTGAAGGGGAGGGGGTCACACCTCAACCCCTCCTCCAGCCCTTCTGCACCCACCATGCCTGGCAGCCGCAGGGTACCGTCATACCTAGTCCAGGGGACACTTTGGGCTGATCTAGCCATCTTTATGCAGTCAGGTCTATGAGCCTGTTTTCTCAGCTGTCAGGAAGGGAGGGGCGCTGACCTCCGTTGCCATAAAGCCATCCCGCCAGCTCTGTGCATTTTTTGTTTGTTTGTTTGTTTGTTTTCTAGTGATTTGATTTTTGAAGTAAAGGTGGCGGAACCCAGGGTCTCACCTAGTCCAACACTATTGCTGACCCCTCCAGCCTCAGTAAGCTGCAGATTAGAAGGCTGTGCAGGAAATGACCCTGCCCTGGGCTTCCTCACTGTGGCAGGGAGTGCTGAGAAGGAAGACCAGAGGTAGGAGCTATGCTAAGGGGACCGATCCATAACCCCCACCCCCACAGGGCCACCGCCGCCCACAGGAAACGCCCAGGGTGACCAGCATGACTACTATTGCACTGTTAGCTTTGAATTCCTTCCCATCATTTACAGAGGGGTGCCTGGATTTTCGTGCTCAGGGATAATGACCCTCTGCTCCAGAGACCCTAATCTGTCCCCTCAGAAGCCAACAGGGCTGCCACCACCCAGCTCCCATGTCTGAGCCCCAGGAATGAAGCTCCCAGGAGTGCCACATGCCACAGCTGTGGATTAGCTCGCCAACAGTGAGAGCCCATGTGCCATCAGCGCCCCAGAGATTTAGCTCCACTCCTTGCCATGCCCACCCAGCTGCACCTCCATAGAACCTTGCTCCCCTTCTCTTGAACTGGGTCCCCAAGAGATCCAGCCACCAGGGCGAGTGTGGCGCATCCTCAGGAGAGCTGCCCAGCAGCCCAGCTCAGACTGCAGAAACTGGCGGAGTAAATAATGACATTTCCCCCTCTTCTAGCTCTTCGCCCCTTTCCCTTCCACAAATAAATTATCAACATGCCCAGGTCCCGGCGGAGTGGAGCATATCTCGGGCGGGGAACAATGAAAAAGCTTTTAATAGGATTCCAGGAGCTGCAGCCACTCGGCCACCACCCTAATGGAGATTGCTCTGTGACCGCAGGCCAGCAGCGCCCTCCCAGGACCCTGGTGGCCCGGCTCCTCCCCAGGGCACCAGTAGTGGCACAGCCCAGCTGAGCCACCTGCTGACACCACAGGCCAGCAGTGTCCTCGGCAGAGGGAACATGCCGCTCGCTCTGGCCCCAGGCCCACTCTCCTCTCATGATCACACCTCAGTAAGGCTGTCCCCTCCAGAAATGAGGTCCTTTGCCTGCCCTGCCACCTCACTCCTCTCCCTTGTGAGGCCAAAATCTGTTCAGTGACACCATTGCCTCCACCATGAGGGTACACAGTGGGGCTTCAGGAAAGGAGGCTGAACCTGGAGAGGGTACACACAAGACACCATTGCCACCACATACTGCCCTGAGGCCCTGTGTACGGGAGGCACAGGTCTCGGTCAAGAAAGGAGAGACCCTCAACCCTGATCCACTCAACGTGTGCCTTGTCTCCCCACCTGTCCTTGTAAAGAAGGACCCAGTCAGACACAGACAAAGTACTCAAGAAACAACTATTGTCCCTCTGCCTCAGCGTGACCTTTGCAGGATATTATCGTTCCATCATATATTGAAGGGAAATTGAGAGCAGGTGGTGTGAGTTGTCATAAGCTGGCTGTGTGACCTTGGTCTGGTCACCTTCTCTGTCTAACCCTCAGTTTTCTCCTCTGTAAAATGGGCCAGTTCTGAGACCTGATCAGAGACTGTATGCTTTAGACTCTGAGGGTGGTACGTTGGGAGTTATGCGGTGTATACAGCGAGCCCTCGGTGATGATAGCCCACCAGGCCCCTACACTTAGAAAATTACCCGGTAGACCCAGCATGGTCCCTTTTGGCTTAACTCCACGAAGCCATCCTTAGCAATGGGTGACATTCGAGCTCCACACTCTGTTTCCCACAAACTGGCTCTGTCGCCTGCCATGTCCTCCAGGGCCAGGTCCTCTCTAGGGAGTTACCCATACCTGCCTCTTCACCCTTTTCTTCATGACCTAGGCCTTTAGAGGCCATTGTTTCTGCCATGTGCTACCTCTGGGTGCCAGGCCCCAGCAGCTCAGCAAATGCCCCGTGGGCCAACCTACTGGGAACAGTGGGGTGTTGTGGAGACAGGAGGCTAGCTCCCTGGACCCTGAGGAGGTCAATGTCCTGGCACTGCACCCAGCTTGGTCTAGCATATCATTTGAGTTCAGGAACCTCTGCCATGCTCTCCCAAAGGCCTCCAGCATACAGTCTTGGAACTGACCCCAAATATGTGCTTGGTTGTCCCATTTTATTGGTTTGGAGACTGAGGCACAGAGATGGGAAGTAGGGTATCCAAGGCACTCAGCTGACTGGTAACAGACGGGATTTGAAAGCCAAGGCCAGTGCCCGGCACTGTGTGGCAGTAAACCCATCTATTTGGCCTTGGACAATGCTTGCCTTTGCTCTGTGTCTCAGTCTCTCTTCTCAGCAGGAAGCAAGCAAAAGCTTGCCAAGCCAGAATGTCCCGGAAGCTGAGGTGTGGTACTGCCCAGGTCCTCACTAATCCAAGTCTGAGGGGTAGTTGAGAGCTCAAGTGACAGAGCTGATGATGACACTTGGAGGCATTACTGTCCATCTGCCTATCTGGGACAGACCCACTCTGGCATCATTCCAGGGACAGGCCCAGGGCACAAAGACAGAGTCACTATCCAGGGCGGGACAGTAAGGGCCAGGGGGCACAGCGACCTGCAGGTAGAGAGAGGTGACTCTCCTTTAGGGCGGGCTCGGGGCGTGGCGGGGACTCAGGGAAGGCAGCTTGGGAAAGTCCAGAGGTATGCTCCAGTGTATGCAAGAGTGTGCATGTGTGACCATTCAAGAAATGCCAACCTGGGCACAGCTGCCTTGAATTTCTGACCTGGCCTTGGGGCTGGTACTTAACCAGACTCCACTCACATAACTGCCTAAGAAAAGGAGCAAGGGAGAAAGAGAACCTCACTTGGTTCCCACTAACCCCCAACCCCCACCCAGCCAGAGCAGTGACTAGGAACCACGGCATCCCACCCCATACTTTAACTAGACCAGATAACTTCGGTTCAGCAGCACTCCCAGAATCCTCTGCAACCTGCCGTGCCCCTGGAGTAAGAGGCTCACCTACCCAAAGTCACCATTTCCTAATCCATCTAGGTCTCCTCGCTCTAACCATACGATGCAACTGGAGAGATCCCCACAAGGAACCCAGGGTCCTGTGTCCCTTGGGCAGGTCAGTCTGGTGGCATATCCTGAACCCACCACAGGCAGGTCAGATGTTCTACTGACAGCCACACACAGAAGTCTTGTAGAGAACTCTGAGAGCCAGCAATGAGCATGACACCCAGGACCCTGCCCTCTGCCAGCCCTCACCTTTGCACGGGCCCTCAGGTGCCCTCTGCCCCATCCTCCCCTGCTCCACCAGGCAGCCCTTGGAACACTGCCCCCAGGAAAAGCCCATCCTGGCGCCGGCACCCAGCAGCAGTTTTTGAGGACATTTTCCTGAGCGACACTTGCCAGGCGTCGTTTGTGGGGGAGGGGTGGAAAGTGGAGGGGCTGTGGGGACAGGTTCGACAAGAGCAATTTGCTTCTGGAGATAAATGCCATCTCCTCCGAAATCATCCCCCCTTTCTCTCCTCTCCTCTCTCTCTCTCTCTCTCTCTCTCTCTCTCTCTCTCACACACACACACACACACACACACACACACACACACACACACACGAGTTTGCTAAATCTGTTGTAATCTGGTGCCAACGATTAATTCAGGCAGAAGGAGGGAAAAGAGAGTGGGAAAAAAAAAAAATACCGGCATGGAGCATCCTCTTCAGCCACATAGGCAGACGGGAGCACGGAGCCGCCAGGGGGAGCACGGAGCAGCCAGGGCGAGTGCCCCGACCCCAGCCTCAGTACAAAGCCCTCCCACCGTCCCTGCTGCTCAGCACAAAGCCTGAGTTCTGTGCTCTGCTTGGGAGGCAGTGTCCCCTAGTGGTTAGCTGAGCCCTACACAGCTGGGGCCTGGTACCTCGGAAGGCCTCCTCCCTGTTACCTTCACCCCTTCAGCCTTGAACTACACCGCAGCCCCGTTTCTCTGTCCAGTGCCCCGAGCCCCTACCTGGAATACCCTTTATCACCAGCTGCCTTACCTCTCTGTATCATGGCCACTGCCCTAGTCACAGATAAGCCCAGCAGGCCCCGGACCGCCCATCACCGTGCAAACGCATACACAGCGTCCATAGAGGGAATCCATCAGGCTAAAGCCCTGAATGGACCAGCCTGGGTATCCCCAGAAAGGAAAGCCAAGAAGACAAGCCGTCAGCTCCAGTCCCCACGAAAACACCTGAGGTTGTCTGCTACGGGGTCTCAGCACTGAGCTCCTTTGCCCATGAGTTTCTCACTGCTGTCTTCCCTTAACTCACCCTTCCTATCTTCCTCCGGACACACCCTCTCCAAAAGCCTCCTCCACCCAAGCCTTCCAGATGGGAGGGGCGAGTGACTGAGGTCTGACCCCACACTTGGCTGCCGGCTGCCCAGGGGTATAGGATTTTGTTGTTATCATTGTTTTGAGACAGGGGCTCCCTGTGTAGTCCTCGCTGACCTTGAACTTATGTAGCCCCTGCTGCCTGGAATTTTCTGAATCGCTTCTGACTCAGCCTCCCAATGCTAGGGCTAGACGCACAGCCACGGCGCCCTGCTTCACGACTACCTTTTTGTTTACTTTTTTTTTTTTTTTTAAGAAGAGTTTCACTATGCAGCTCTTGGCTAGTCTGACACTATCTATGTAGACCAGGCTGGCCTCCACCTCACAGGGATCTGCCTGCCTCTGCCTCCTGAGTGCTGGGACAGGAATGCCTTTATTCTGGACTCTTGTCCAAGAGTCCGAGGCTAGGCCTGGCCAGTCTCAGTTCTCCGAAGTGGATGAACAAATGAAGGAATGAGCTGGAAAGAAGGGAATAGGGACTGAGGGACGGAGGTGTCTTATTCTCAATGTCCCTTCCCCTGGGACCTCATCTAAGTCCCCATGCTCACCACCTCAGCCTCTACTGACTGAGGACACACCCACAAACGACACGGTGGGAGTCCAGAGCCAGGACTGTGGAGAATCCAGCAAATACCTTCCATGGAAGAAGTGGAAGCCCCAGAATCCTGACATCATCTCCAGAGTGACTGACCCTGGGGAGCAGCTGGGCTCTGGGGGCCAAAGGCAAGTGCACAAACAACACCTACCCAGCACACAGGCAAACTCAGGCCTGCAGACACAGCCGCCGGGGACCCTCAGCAGTCCAGCTACTGCCAGGGAACACCAAGCCAGCTGAGGGTAGGAAGCATGGTAGAAGGGCTGTTGTTTCCTTTGTCTCCCTGGCCACCCAGTCTGCTTCTCCCAAGCCCTCACCAGTACAGGGTGATCTCTCCCACACAGCAAATGACAGAATGCAGCTGCCCAGGCCCCGACAGAGCCAGAAGTGACAAGAGAATCTGGGTTCTAGGGAGGTATGCCCAGATACAGCCACATAGAGTGCCAAGTTTGAAGAGCACCAGCCAGGGCTGAGGGTCATCATACCCCCACCCTTCCAAAGCCCCATGCTCTCCCTGCTGAGAGGCTAAGGCTGACAAAGTCTCCTAACCTCAGAACCCTCAGCCATGCTCACTCTCCCACACATCACAGCTCATGATGTGCCTGAAGTTGAAACTCCTCCTGTGGTCTTGGATCTTCCCACTGTCACTTGGACCAGGAGGTACTGGTGTAGAGAGCCCTGACATCAGGAGGCATTAGTGACTGTGGTAGGGGACCTAGCAATCCTGCCTGCTTCCCCCAGGCCTAAAAAGAAGTAAGTACACAGAGAAGGTGAGGAGCAGATTACAAGAGACCTATATTGCTAGGCATGACCTCTGCTGGAGGCTTCCAGGGCTCACCTCATGGTGGATGCCCCCAAACAGGCTCCCCTACTGCCCTACTTCCCAGGTGAGGGAGCCCAGGCCCACAAAGGTCAGACTTGCTGAAGGCCAGCTGGCCAGGCAAAGGAATCCTTCCCAGGAACCACCTAGGTCCCCAAAACATGATCCACTGGGATGACAAGATGTTTAATGTCATTCCAGATCCTGGGATGAGCCAGCCCGGTAGGATACCTCCTGGCACAGCTCCAGCAAGCCCCACCTCCACCATCAGGTCACTTCACAGGCCTGATGGAGGTGTCAGGGCTGGCTGGGAAGGGATGGCCAACAGGTCCCCAAGTCCAAATGGGCATACAGTGAGACCCCTGCCCAGCTCCCTGACACTGTGACTGCCTGGTGCCACCCGCTTGCCCAGTGCCTGCACAGGAGAAGTTGGCTATGCTCAGCTATCTCAAGAAGTTATCACAATTCCCCTGCACCAAAGCAGCTACTTTTTCTTTTTCTTTTCTATTCGAGAGTTTCTCTGTATAGCCCTGGCTGTCCTAAAATTGAAATTCCCTTTGTAGACCAGGCTGGCCTCAGACTCAGTGATTCATGAGTGCTGTGATCAAAGGCGTGCACCACCACGCCCTGCTAAGCATCTCATTGCAGCAGCCATCTCAAGGTCTGCCCCTCTATCTCTTAGACACCTGAGGAGTCTGGTCTACCCAGACCTCCAGTCCCTCTCCGGCCGACTCTACACCGACTCCTCTTTCCCAGTCTTTTGGCGTCCTGCTCTGCTCTCTCAGTTTTGGGCTTGAAACCCACCCCTCCCCATAGGCCATGGCTAGACTCTCCTTGACAGGCGGGTTCCCAGAAGGGAGGCTACAGACCCGGGGCCCATATATAGAGAGCAGATAGCATAGTCTAGGCCACTAAGTTTCAGTGGAGACTCACAGAGCTGAGTCTCCAGGCGAGAACCCTAAAACCCTGCCTGCGCAGCCTGGCAGCAGGTGAAATGATGCAGCGACAACCCTCCGGCCTCTACGACCTCCTCCTAAAACAGCCTGAGTGGATCCCCTGGGGGCCTCCACAGGACTCTGAGGGAGACACAGTTGCTAAAGGCCCACATGGAGCTAGCTACAGGGAGGAATCTGACCCCTTAACCTGCCAATATCTCTACAGATAGCCTCTGCCCTTACAGACTCCTGAGCCAAAGAGCAGCGCCATTAAAGACTTGTAGCAAGTGCATGTGAATTTTACAAAGTAGTCTCTGTTTTCCAACTAAGGTCCAGGGAGTAGTTACAGCAGGCCATCTATAACAGGGCAGAAACACTGAGGCACACAAAGGGAGGACTAGCAAGGTAGAGCCTGATGGATGGACCCCAGTAGCTGCACGGACTAAGCCAAGTCAGGCTGGCCATCATCTCTGCGTGCGGGCTGCTGAACCTGGCCAGCCTGGCTTCCACTCACCCGGGGAGGTTTCGCCTATAATCATTCTGAGAACCAAGGTGGGATGTGCATACCTAGTTTCTCCACTCTCCCTCCCCCCCACACACACATTCCAAAAACAAAAAGCCAGCCGTCTCACTTCCCACCTGGCCTGTGGCCCCATCGACCTCAGCTCTTCCTACCCACCCACCCCCTCACCCCCCACCCCCACCCCCACCTCTCAGGGACCCTCATAGCTAACCCAGCTAGGCAGCATCTCATCCCAGGCGCTGCCTGGGCCATTTCCATTTTAAACCTTCGGAGGAAGCCCTGAGCGATCGCCCACGGCAGGCACCAGCTGACAGGTGATGTTTGTGCCTCTCCTCCTGGGGCTGGCAGGAAGACACGCAGTTGGCTTTCAACTCCAGAAACCTGAGCCTGGAGCCCCTGTGTGCAGCCGCCTTCCCCCGTGCTTGCAGGGAAGAGAGCCCCAGCCCAAATCCCTCTCTCTGCCAGGAGAGTCAGAGGTCTTAGGTCCTGCTTTGCGTACACCCACTCTACCCCCCACCCACAGCCTCTTCCCCAACTCCTAAGCTACCTAGGGATGGAAAAGGGTGGGGCTGGTCTCCATCCCCAAAGGATGCTAGAACTGAGACGAGGCAAGGCTGGACCTTGTCACCCCCTCACCTCTGTCCCCATGCCTTGGCTCTATTTATTCACATCAGACCTTTCACTTGGGCCTCCAGGGCCTGGTACACCCCAGCTGAGCTGTGTTCTCTCTTAACCATAAGCCCGGGAGAACCTGGAAGCCCTCCCGGGGCCCCAGGAAGCCTGGAGCAGCTCCCTGATGTCGCCGCTTCACAACTTTGTCCTCCTCCGAGAGCTCTGATCAACCACGGCTCCCTGCAGCTGGGCAACAACGCTCCCCAGCTTTCCGCCCCTGGGCCTCTGATCCCCACGAGGAGGGGCGTGCTCGCGGTCTATTGCCTCCTTGTCTAGGGAGCTGGGAGGTGGGGGATTCTGCGCTGTGCCCCCAGCCCGTTAGTTCCTCCGTTCCACCTTTGCAGCCGCCAGGTGCACAGTCTCAGCCCCCGCCGGCACCAGGCTGCCAGTCCACAGCGCGCGCAGGGAGGGAAGTTGGAGGCTGCCTATGCCCCCCTTGAAGTCGTTTTAAAAATAAAACCTCGCTCTAACCGTGACTCACGCGGCTAGTGGGGACGGGAACGCGGCGCCGGGGCCGGCCCGCTGCCCTCGCGGAGCTCGCCCCTCACCCTCCTTTTCCAGAGTGAGGGGCAGGAGCTGGGACCGACCTGCTCAGCCCGGCGCCCCCCGCGGGCCCGGCTGCCATCCCCCGGGCGCACCCAGGGCTCGGCTTGGGGCTGCAAGCGAGCCCCCGCCCTTTCCAGCCTCCGCTCCGGGGAAAGGGGCCGCGGGCCGCGAACCCCGCGCCTCCCGGCGGCCGGGCCAGCATCACCCGCTCTGGGCTCTTGACTCTCGATCCCCCCCTAGACCCCGAATCCCAAAAGCTGTACGTCCCCCACCACACCGGACCGACTCCGGCGGCGCGATCCGGCCCGATGCGTGCAGCGCGGCCCCCGCCCCGCACGCCCCAGCGCCCCGTCCGGACCCCCGGCCCGCGCAGCTTGCCTTACCTGCGTAGCGGCCGGGGAGGCGGGTCTCCTCGGGAAACTTTGCGGCGACGGCTGGAGCCTCAGGGGTTATTCCAAGGAGCTGGCGGGAGCCCCAGCCGGAGGGCACCCAGGGGGGCCGGGGAGAGGAGCCCCCGGCGCGCGACGGAGCTCTGTGGCGGGCCCGGGGCGCGGGGCGCGCGGCGGCGCATCTGCCCAGCGGAGCGGCGGGAGGAGCGCGCGGGGTGGCGCCCGGCGGCGGGGTGCGTGTGCCCGGACTGGTGCGCTCAGCGGGGCGAGGGCAGCGGCGGTGGCGGCGGCGGCGGCGAGCAGGGCGCGAGGAAGCAGGCTGTGCGGCCGCCTCTCCCCTCGCGGCGGCGGCGGCGGCGGCGGCGGCGGGGCTGTGCGTGCAGCGCGGAGCGGGGAGGGCGGGAGCGGAGAGGGAGGCGGCGGGCGGGGAGGAGGCGGCGGGGGCGGGGGCGCCGCGCTGCGCACTGGCCGGCGGGACCCGGAGCGGGAGGCTGCGCCGCCGCACGGGGACTCTGGCCCAACCCGGGAGAAACGGCGTCCGTGCGTCCCCCTCCTCCGAGCCTCGGCCAAAATGTCTGGGATGGGGGTGGGGGAGGATGAGTTGGGGAGCTGGACCCCCCGGGCGCTGAGAGGGTCTAGGTGGGGGGAGGCTACCAACACCAGTCTCCAGGGCTAGAAGGAGGATGGCAAGAAAAAGGGGTTCTGGCTCTGGCGTCTCCTCCCCCTACATCGATCCTCTCAGCACCCACTCATTCATCTGTCCATCCATTCATTCATTCATCCGTCCACACGAACATTCATTCACAAACTGAGCCCACCTACTCTGCGTGCCCAGGTAGCCCCATTCCTCCTTTCCTGGCTCAGACTAGAGCCCCCCCTCACTTGCAGCCCCTCCTACACAGGCCCTCTCTAAACTCTTTGCTTTTCTCTGAGTAGGACCCCACCCAGATGTGTAGGAGGGCAGGTTGGGGCAGATGTCAGACCCCCTCTTCCCCTCCCCAGATGGCTGGCCTTTGAACAATTTAGCTAACCTCCCTGCGTGTCTTGAGTATAAGGCAGGAGCATTAGCCCCTGGACTCCTGGAGGGTTGAGGAGACCCACAACGGGGACAGGACTGATAGACGTTGTTTATGGGAAAGTTGTTGTACGTGCTCGTGCTCTGGGGATGCAGGGATGGGTGGACTCGACAGTTATTTGGCAGGGAAAATACCCAGAGTTAGCCTTGCTCTGCCCAGCCTCACCTACCTGGGACACAGACCTTATTACCTTGTGACGAAACTGTGGACCCCTACAGACTTAGTTTTCCCCTTGGGTGCTGTCTACTCTGGGTGAGTCCCTAACTCTGCTTAGACCACCCGTGAGTTTCCCCACAGCTCCCAGGCCCATCCCCAGACCTCCACAATCTGTCTAAGACCCTCCCGCAGGCAGGCAGACCCACTCCAACATCTCGCACCCCACTGTCCCAACTCTAGGACCTTCCAGAAGCCGAGCCCAGTCTGCGCTTCTTTACCTTTCAAGGGTTCCCAGGCCACCTTCCCTTAGGATGCCCACTGTCACCCCTGAGGGAGGGCAAGCTGCCTGGCTGAGGCTGCCTTCTCTGCCCCTCCCACCTTCTCCTCACCTCCCAGGTCCCTTTCTTCCTTCCCTCCCTGGGTTTGTACTCAATTCACTGAACAGCTATTTTTTCCTCCCAATTTTTATTTATCGCCCAAACAGCATTATACCAACAATAAAGGAAGGGGAAAAAAAATCACCCACAATGCCACCACCCTGTGGCGTCAACAGCTTCCCTTCCCCTGCTCCCTTCCAGGCCTGTCCAGGCACAAAGCTGGCTATCATTTTCACAGAATTGTGGTTTCCGTTCTGCCTGCCTAGACCCCCAGATGGACTCGGGGGGCCCCAGGGCTCCATCTCCACTGCTCCTCCATTGTGTCTCTTAGCATGTGGCTCAGAAATTCTGTGTCTTTCTCCTTCCCTACAACAACCCCCCCTACCTCCCTGCCACCCAATGCCAGGCACCAGGCTGGTGCCAAGCAAGCATTTGGCCTCCTACTGAGGTGGATAGCATGCATAGGGCTTGACTTGACACATCACACTTAGATTATCAAAATATCACCTTCACAATCATGGCTTTAACGGTTATGTGATGTTCCTTCCAGCTGATGAGCTGAAATTCACTTAGCAGGATCTCCTGCACACAATTCGGGGAACACTGGGGGGAGGTTCCCTGTGCTGGGTACCATCTGGGACACCAGGGAGACCACTATGCACCAGGTTGCACTGGATGCAAAGCTGGGATTCCAGAAAGGCTACCCAGCACATAGTCATCCCTGGATAGGAGCTATCTGAAACAGGTTTCTCCACGTGATCCCAGGGACTAAGGGCCAAGTCAGCTGAGACACCAGAGAGCTTCCTAGGAACAGTGGCTTTTCTCCTGGGGTTGTGGGGGTGTAGAAGAAAGGTTGCAGATCAGGGGCAGCAGGAGCCCATTGCAGAGATGGATGCCACAGAAGGAATGTCTAGGTGCCACTGAGCAAGAACTCTTGGGGATCAGTCAGGAAGGCTGTGGTGGAAGGAGAGGCTGATAATGGCCGCCAGGCTGGTGTGCAGAGTCTTGGACCATGTAGGAACTCTGGGAGAAGTGGGACATCAATCAAAGAGTGTAACTCCAGGGCAGTGAGACAGTCAGCTGAGATCCGTGAATATAGTTTGTTCAGTTAACAAATACGTGATGAACCACTGAGTGCTCTGAGTGCTACAGGCTACAGGAGAACACAGGATATGGCATTGAGGGCAGCAGGAGTCAACCCGGAACACTTGGTGGCTTCAACCTTGAGTTCGCCAAGCCCCAGCTCCTCCACTAGGAGGGAGGTGATAACCAGAACAATGCCCTGCAGCTCAGAGTGGGCCCTCCCACTGGGCCGCCAGGTCAACCTAGCCCTGTCCTGCAGCCTCCTCTCCCCAGCCTCTCAGCCACTACTTACTCTCTTAGGGGGATGTGGCTTCAGCTTGACACCCGACTGTGCAGCGGCCAGTGACCCTCAGCATTGTCCCATCCTTCACTTTCTTATGCTAATGGGGCCACCACAGACTTCCTATGGCTAATTTTGTGACAGTCAAGAAAGATCTTAAGATGTTTTCTATACTGTGAATTGCCGAGATAACTGGACTTGCAATGTTAGACTGTTGTCAGCCAAGGCTGGGCCAGTCTTAGGCCTGTTCTGGGTAGGCTCTCCCCCAGTGTACGTTTCACCCAGCGTCACTAGGGACCTCCTCTCTGGGGATTCCAGAGACTTGTGGTCACTGGCTACCTGGCCTCTCTGAACTCAAGCGATGCCTGGGGCATTCGGGGACATTTGCACGGATTTGTGAGCATGTGGGCTTCAGGAAGTCCTGGCTGGCACACCAGCTCTCACCTCAGCAAAGCTTCTGATCCAGGTCTTGGCTGCACTGTGCTACCCTAGAGTTCCCGTTGGTAGAGTGCTGAGGGTGAAGCTTTCCACAGAGAGCAAGGGCGAGGGCTCCGGGCAGTCTCAGAGAGCAGGACCTTCAGTGTAAGATAAGGCCCTAGAGAGGGAGATCCAGGAGCAACCAGAGATAGGGCTAAGTCTAATATGCTGAGGCCCACAACTCCTTAAGATGGGGACTGGGACAAGGGGACCTTGAAGCAGGATCAAGCCAGGGACAGCTGCTGGCCAGGATCCACCCACTGAGCTGGCTCTAATGCTGGCCTGTCTAAGTTGAGCCTCGATGTCCCCTGAGACAAGGGCCTCTCCCCCTCCCCTGTCCAAATGACTTACCCATAGGCCAAAGCCTGGCCATCTTGTCCACTGAGTCTCTCCCCGACTCCTTGTCTTTCTTCTTTATTGTTGGGGCTATAAGTGAATACCATGGCCTGGGTAATGTATAAAGAAAAAGGGTTATTTAGTGAAAGGTCCTGGTCACAGGTCACATCTGGTATAGGTTCTATTGCTTATGGTGATTCTACTGTGTCATGTGGTAAGGCAGGGCAAACTAGCCAATATGTGTCTTTTTTTTTTTCTTCTCCTTTTTGTTTGTATGTGTTGACTTGTTTTTTGAGACAGAGCCTCATGTAGCACATGCTGGCCTCAAACTGGCTATGTAGACAAGGATGACCTTGAACTCCCGATCCTCTTGCCTTCACCTCCCTCACCACACCTGGCTGTTTCTCTTTTCTTAAAAAGCCACTAATGGAAAAAAAAAAAAATTGCCGGGCGGTGGCGCACGCCTTTA
>JADRCD010194285.1:1200-25412 GCA_019843815.1 Montemys delectorum | reverse complement strand
AGAAAGAAAGAAAGAAAGAAAGAAAGAAAGAAAGAAAGAAAGAAAGAAACCCATCTACCCAATAGAAGAAAAAAGTGACTCAAGAGTGATTTTTGCATTCATATGAAATCACCAGTCAGTCATAAGAGCATAGTAATACAAATAATTTTGTTTTGTAAAAGAACATAAAATTGCAAGGATATATATAGTGCTATTCCATTTACATGCATTTTAAAAGCTAAAACAAATACATGCAATACAAATAGGAAATTGATCACCTGAATTAGAAGGAGAAATTGACATTCAAAGGAATTCTTGTGGACCTGGGCAAAAGCTCCTTTGTTGTTCTCCAAAATAGTTATGGTGTTGAAGGTAGCTATCCAAACTGACTGCACTGACTGATTAATATCTGCAACTTACTTTTGTACAAACTATTTATAATGTATTACCATCTCCATTCTTTCTTTTTCATAGCATCATCTTCCACTTGAATGTTCTGAGTTTTTGTTTTGTTTTGTTTTGTTTTGTTTTGCCTTATTTCTAAGTTTCAGTTCTTTAGATACTGTTCCCTCAAAGAGTGTGGTTCCATGTTCTCTGTGACAGGGACCGGTCTTATATTGCTAACCTATAAACTCTTGGTGGTACTCAGTCAGTTTCTTGTTTTCTACAGTACAGACAGATTGTCTTGGTTTTCCTGACATTATCTATTGTTGTCACCTTCTTTGTTCTTTGTGGTTCTTCTTACATTCCTCTATTGTGGCTCTCTTGCTTCTTTTGATCTATAATAGCTTCATATTGTATGAACACTGAACTGTACGAACATTTAAATTCTTCTCTAGTGTGTATGTATCTTTATCATAATGACACGTCCAGTAGCTCTCCTCCATGAAACTGAAGACAGATGGTATTTTCTTCTATTGTTTGAGACAGGATCTCAAGTATATTCTAGGTTGCCCTGGAACTTACTATGTAGGTCAGGCTGGCTCAGACTTGATACGTAACACAGACTGGCCTCTGCTTTATGATCCTCATAACTCAGCCTCTGAAGTGCTAAGATTACTGGCATGTAGACCATACTTAATATACTGGGTTTGAAATAAATATTAACATTACATACTATAAACCTGAAAGAAATTACCTTTTTGAAAAGTAAATGAAGATGAAGAGATGAGTAATGAGCAGAATTGATGCTGGTAATGTTTATATAGAAGCATTTTACTTGTATACCTGATCTGGTGATAATTATGAAAAATTGTATAATCCAATATATGTAGCTAATATCATGAAAATTAGTGAATAAATCTTCCCTTATAGTTAACTATTTTTTAAACCTCTTTTAAGATTTAGTAGAGCAAGGATACTGAGAGAAAACAGGCATTTCTATAACGTAGAATTTAGGGACAGAAAATAAGTGCACACTGACTACAAAGAACCAATAGAGTTTTTAGTAGTTTTAAATCTGATATGGATGATAAAGCAACATGTCATGTAATTCTTAATCTGAAAACAACTAAGAAGATGCTGCAGAATACAGGAATAGTGGGATGACATTCGGGTTCCACAGACTTGCAGGGATAATTCCCCAAAAGTGTGCCTTTCTGGACAGTTGATGAAACTTACCCCGGCTTTTCCCTGGGATCTTACCCTGGGTTGTAGGCCAGAGTGCTCACTAGGATGAGTATACACAAGGTGCTCATGCCGTGGGCTAGGAAAGCGTACAGGTGACAAAGCCAGCAGTGAGCAAATCTAGTATTCTGCTCTTCTCAGTGTGCTATTCTTGGCACTACAGTTCACTTCTGTTTCATTTTTGGCTTGGAGTGTGCTCATTGTCTTCTGACTGTGCCCTCCCCCACTTCTTTTACTAATTAATCACCTTTCCTAGCTAATGTCATGGACCCAGCAGGTCACAAGTTCTTTATTTTATTATTGGGAGAATTAATTGCCTACATGGAAGTGCCTTTTCCACATTTCTATAGATTTTCTTGAACTTTTTGTTTAATATAATTATTTCTGTGATGTCAGCTGACTATTTCTACTGACGTATTTTGTAGAACTCATGGAATACTTGGCAGAACTACTTTGAGTCACAAATACGAAAGCAAACAATACATAGAGAACATTTACCAGACTTTGGCACCAGACAGGCAAGCAAACTGCTTCTAGAGTGAACTACCCAGTGACTAATGGAAAATTACAGAGCTCACTTCTAGCTTTGACATTCTGACAAGGTGAGAGTTTCACAAGAGACCAGGCATTAGTATGTAATAAATAACTAGAGTACTCAGGCAGAAAAACAAGACTTGGAAAAATAACGTGTGTCAGGAAGGTTCTACCTGTTTCATCATTTCTACTTTTATTTCCAGAATTTGGCTGGAATAACCATTCAAGGCACTTTTCTGTAAACAGACCTTGGTGAGGGTTATTGTTCTTTTTGTTTTTGTTTTTGTTTTGTCTTATGTCAGGAATCTACGAAAACGGTAGCAGTAAGTTTCCTGATTCTATTTCATAAGGAAAATTCTCTTTGAAGTAGATGACAATTAACACAGAGTTCTGCAGGTAGGCAATGTACAGTGAGAGACTTTGGAGTGCTCAGCCCTAAATGGGATGTCTTATCAACCCCTGCCCCCCTTTAAAGGCTTGGAGTTTCACGTGGAACAGGGGACAGAAGGAGTCAACAAGGACAAAAGTGGTGGGTGACTCCAATCCAACATGGCTGATGCACATATGAACTAAGGGAGACTGTGACATAGCATGCACACTCCTTGTACAGGTTCAAACCAGATAAAATTCCACAGAGTAGTGGGCACAGAATTGCACCTTAGCCTCAAAGCGATTTACAATTGATACAAGCTGGGACAGGAGACAGAGGCTTCTCCAGTGCGATTTGACAGACTATATCAAGCACACTGTAGGGCAGGCCTTTCTGTCAACATGCCTAATTCAAGTCCTCATTTATTTAAATGAAGAACTAACTTGAGTTTCTACTTAATGTTTTATGGTATAGAGTACGTAGCATTTGATCCCTCTTGGCCAAAATTCTAAAGTCCTTCAAATATGTTTTGTTCATATACAAATATTTTTCATTTTGATATTTCCCATTACAAAACAAGTCAATTGAAAAAAAATCAAGAATCACACACAATTGAAGATATTTCTGGGAAAAATACATACTAAATTTCAAAAAATAATATACAATTCCCTTTATATTATTCTCATTCTTAAACACTTTTGTTTATGGGAGAAAGCAGAATTGGACAGGGAGTTCAAGATTATCCAATAGGTAGTAATACTCTAAAGAAATAGTTTACTTAAATATAGTTTGAAATAAAATTTGCTATTATGAGTATTTAGCTTTCGTTGTTTCATGCTAATCAGTGGGTGGAGTCTAAAAATCAATCCAAAGTCTTTTCATCTGTTCACTTATCAAGTGGTCTTGAGCATTTTCTATGTGTTAAGGGCTGCTCTAGACTAAAGGAAAGTAAACATAGGCAGGGATGGGTTTTGACTCCTTTGAGCTTACAAATCTGGGAATGTGAGCAAACTGGTTAAAACAGAGCACTGCCCTAAAAATGTCAAACAGTACCAAGCTCACCAGAACAATGAGAGTTGGGGCAAGAAATAAAAGAAGGATGAGTACATTATTATTTTATGTGAATCCTTGTGGGGTTCTTCACTGGTACTTCCGTAGAGAGCTGATGAAACAGTGGAGCCTGACACATGCTTCTCTGGAATAGAACATCAAACAGAGACATAGTAACTGCTTCAGAGGTGGAGAATCAACATATCCCTCAGCCTGGGACTTAGAAAGAGCCCTGTGTATTTGAAGAATGAGTGGGTGGAGAGCTGAAGTCTCAACAGCCCGTTTAGACAGCTAGACTTTGTGACCACTGGCTCAACACAGTGGGAAGCCATGCGAAATCCAATCTGTGGAATATTATGGTCTGACTTACACTTAAAATGCTAGAGTGGCTCTTATGTAACAGTTTTCATGTTCAATTTTATAAGGTCGTTTGAACAAAGTAGCTATGGATACATACGCGCTGCAGACTAGGGATTGCTGGTAACCACTTCATCCTTCGAGTAGACTTCAATCAGCACACAGTAAGGAGCTTGAGCTTGAAGAAAAATGAATTCTGCTAACAGTTTACAAATATTTGAGAGACACATTCTCAACTCAAGAATATGTAAACATGGAACGACCTTGCTGGCGTGTTTATCGAAGCATAAAAACCGCAAGGAAGGAGCCAGATAAGCCGTGCTTAAATTCTTGACACAGGGTTATGGCTTAGCTACTAAGCTGTGGTAATACCTTTAAGTTGCAGATGACAGATGATATAGCTTCCATGAAAACCATAAGTAGATGCAGTTCACATAAGTAGATAAGAAATCATGTACAGTATAACATCCAGGAACTATCAATATAACTGAATGTAGATTCCTTTTATTTACACTTTTATAAAGGTAAATAATTTTATAAATGCTGTCTCTAAAGGCTAAATCCAACTTCTTAGAAAAGAAAATCATATTTGCCGAGTATAGACAAAATGTCTACTTATGAGCAAAGTAAGTAGAGTCCAAAGAATTCCAGGCATGTGATGTAAGCTTGGTGAAAAGGCCCAGGGGAGGAAGTGTACAGTGGTCAGGAAAGAAATGGGGCTTGTTCCGGGGGTTTTACCAATTATATAGATTATAACACAAAGCTGATAGGAAAGTGACTACATTTCTTTACTTGTGACCTATGAAGAACACAATCTAGCTCCATTAATAGAATACGAATGATCCCACAAAATGATAAGTGTTAATACTCTGAACTCCAAAAAAAGTCGTATGATGGATGTTCTATTGAGCAGGAGAGTCGACCGACATCACAGCCTATCTTGGTGAGGAGCAGGGCAGCTCCATGTACCCTTGTAATAGAGTGCCGTTCTCTTTTAGCTAAGTTTCCTTCTATGAGGCTCTTCCCTTTAGTCACAATCCAGAAAGGGACGGGTAATAGTCAACCACAGTCCAGGAAATACCATGCACTCCTTGCTCTGTGGCCATAGTCAATGGTATATGAAATACATTTGTGAATGTAGTTAAAGTTGTATCACATGCTAGCCAGTGGTGGCAAGTTTGGACTAAGAAGTAACAATTGGCCTCATCAGTTCACTACTAGGTTAGCTGCAGGTGTAAAATGGGCTGCTGAGGGTTAGGGATTATTTACTCTAGGTGCTCTGTACAGTTGCT
Organism: Montemys delectorum; assembly: GCA_019843815.1. Classification (NCBI taxonomy): domain Eukaryota; kingdom Metazoa; phylum Chordata; class Mammalia; order Rodentia; family Muridae; genus Montemys; species Montemys delectorum. Next base: position 20,204 of record JADRCD010194285.1, on the reverse strand, counting down.
CAGAGAACAGAAATGTAGCTCCCAAACAAGTCGGTCGATGGTGAAAATACATAAATAGGTAAATACTACTTTTGTTTCTATGGAATAAATATGTTTCATCAATCAAGAAAATGCTTGGTGCCCCTGGACTAAATACACCATGAATTAGGAAGATTTATATACCTGAAATTACTCAAAGCAGAGCAGTGTTATTTATTTTCTTGAAGAGTTATTGTAAAGAAGTTGCAATCAATTAATTTAAAGTCCATTTTTATATACTAGTGTAATGAGATTCTCTAACAGAAACAGGACACAAAGAAGTGTTCTTCCAGGAAGCAGTGTGTTAGTGCCAGCACGTTAGCATCCAGAGGATGATTCAAGTGCACAGTGAGTTTGTGTCTTTTATACCACTCAGTGCCTTTGTTTCCTGTATTTGACAACACACAATTTGATTGGGTATTCTAAAACTACAGGTTTTGTGATACAAAAAACAATGGCTGGGACATGAAGAAAGTGGGTGACTTAAGGAACTTGGCAAGATATCATATGGACACTGACTATTCCAGCTAGTTACTGTTGTCATCCCCTAGGCCTGGAAAACATTTACATAAAGGTATTTGTTTATTAACTGTAAATATGAATGTTTTTAGTTTTGGGTAGGCATACAATGGTGTGTGGCTAGAGTTCTAGCAAGTCCTAGGGTGGGAGGTAAGAGGATCATGATCTCCAGGCGTCCCTGACTGTGTCTTGAAAGTCGATGACTTGGCATCTAGTTGAGGGATAAAGCATTTCTTAGCATATTCAGAGTTCTGTGTTCAACAGTAGAGAAAATAGTTCCAATTTTGATTTTTACATGATAAGATAATACATACTTTTAAAATTCTACATTCCTTTTTGGCTTATGTTATAAAACCTTTGAAAAGAAAATGTCTTATAATCAGACGTAGAGAATAATCTTTATTTTAAACTACTTCAAGAATATTTTTTCATTGTTTTAAAATTTAAAGTAATACAATACTTAAATTTGATTAAAAATGATACTTTATCTAATTTCATGTCACTAAGATGCTCACTTGTTGAAATAGTACTGAAAGGACTCTGCGGTCCTATGGGGAAATAGGAAACCTGAGATGAGAGCTGAAAACATACTACGTAGATCAAGGACAACAAGGATGGTTTGTAATGGCTTGTGTTCTCATGCTAATTATGTTACCCAAAAACCTGTTTTCGGTAAGACTAAAGAAAACCTGTTCCCAGTTGGTTTTTGACCAGTCAATAAAGTTACAGGTGGCCAATGACTGGGCTCGGAGAAAGAGGCAGACTTCTAGGGTTCCCAGGAAGGGATCAAGGAAGGAGGAAGAGGAGATTATGCCATAACCAGAGCATGGGAAATGGGCCACACCAAAAAGGAGCAGGCGGGAGAGACAGAAGACATGTAGGAGGAAAGCAGCCCCAAGAGGGCTGCCCAGCAGAGTCCAAGGAAGCAAAGATGAAGTGTACATTTAGTAAGTATTAACTCAAGAATATCAGAGGGGAGTGTGTGTTAGTTCTCCACCTGAAGTTAGAGAGTGGCTCAGCCACTGAGCTGCTTAGGGCATATTAAAAAGAAGGCTGTGTATGTGTGTGTGTGTATGTGTGTGTGTGTGTGTGTGTGTGTGTGTGTGTTTCTTTCATGAGTCCAAAACATTTGGGCACGTATAGAGGAGGCATACACACTCTCTGGGGAGTTTAGAGCCGGTTAACTATTTACCAACACAATAGTTTCCAAAATATAAGGTGGAATGGTGATTGTTTCCTCTATTCTTAAACTTTTAAAGCAAATTCTAACATATCATTAAAACAAACTCAATATGACAACCACCCTAGGAATGTAAAAGTTAAAAATATAAAACTACAATAATATGCTAACACTAAGAGTGTAACTTCACAGTTACAGCACTTAGAGATTTCCCAAATATAGACTATATGGCTATAGACAAGGAGATGAACTATAGGATATAATTGTAGCGGTGTTAACTTTGAAATCTAATTTATGTCCTTGTCCCCCTCCCTCCTTCCCTATTTCTCTACTCCTTCCATCTCTCATTTCTATTTTGTTTCCTTCCTAGCTTGTTTCCTTCCTTCTTTCCTTCCTTCCTTCCTTCCTTTTCTTCCTTTCTTTTAATATTATCTTTCCTCTCTTTCTAATATGTGTACTTGTTATTAAGGGTGTACAAAGGAGTGTGTGTGTGTGTGTGTGTGTGTGTGTGTGTGTGTGTGTGTCCCCATGAGGTTATGTTAATTGAGAGGTCAAAGATGGACCTAAGACATTTTCCTTGATCAACTTACAGCTTTATTTATGGACCCAGTGTCTCTCATTGAACTGGAAGATCCATTAATTTGGCTAAGCTGGTTGAGCTATGAGCTTTAGGGATCCCCTTGTCTCTGATCACTCCAGCACTTGAGTTTCAGGGGTACTGAACTTTTGCATAGGTTTCGGAGATTCACTGACTTTATCCTAGCCCCAGCTTCCTTATGACCTAAGCAATCCTACCCAAAATGCCATATCTAATATTCCAACCACTGTGCGGAAATATCCAAGTACTAGAATCATTGATCACCTTTGTTAGCTAGTCAGTAGAAAAGTTTCAAAATGGAGTTTAGTGAAGTATTTGTCCATATTCTGCTTTTAATGATTATAAAGAAGCAACACTGACAACTAAAATGTGATAGCATAAGACAAAGCAGGAAACACTGCCTCGTTTTATTTGCTGTAATTCCTGAGCAGTCCTGAGGCTCAGAACATTAGAATTCAGTTTTCAAACAGATAAATGTCATTAATGATTTTAGTAATATTTATGAAACATTCTCTATATCAGAAGGTAGACTTTGACCACATCAATATTCTACTTAGTGAAAATTTTTTATCCTAGGCACTCTTTCCCAAATTGCCTGATTAAATTTCATTTATTTTCGCATTGTGCTAATTTTTTTTTTTTGAGACAAGGTTTCTCTGTGTAGCCCTGGCTGTCCTGGAACTCACTCTGTAGACCAGGCTGGCCTCGAACTCAGAAATCCGCCTGCCTCTGCCTCCCGAATGCTGGGACTAAAGGCATGCACCACCACTGCTCGGTGTGCTAATTGCATATCAATCTTGTGCAATAAAATAAATGATAATATTAAATTATCCTTTATATCCAGCAAAGTGTGTCAATTATAAGGTTATCTCACAACTTATAATATATTATATTTGCTCACCTTTTAAATACCCTCTGAGTTTTGCATATAGCAGTTTTAGGAGAAGATGTTACTAGTCTTTCATTAGTTTCTATAGAATAATTTTTAAATCTAACTCATGAAAAAATGACAAAACCTTTTTGTTGTTGTTGTTGTTACATATTAAATAATGGTAAAGGACCCTGACAAATGAATTGTGAAGTTCTATTCTCAGTGTTGAGTAGAATGTTTAATTTTTAAATCTCTCATTCATTAATTCACTGATTATGACACCAGACTTAATGTGTTGCATTTGCGTATCACATAAGCACTGCTTGTTCAACATCACGATGCTTTATTCAACTTTTTCAAAGTGAAGACATTTAGATATTACTAGGATTTTTTTTTTTTTTTTGGATGGGGAAGAATTTCCTAAATTGCTTAAAAATCATTCAAATATTTCATGATCTGATTTTTTTTCTCACTGCATCTTTGATTTATTCAAATAGGCTGTCTCTATTTGCTCGCTGGAATTTAGCAAATTTTAATAGGCTACGCAGCAGGCCTTTTTTTCTTCTGTGGTAGGCTTCTTCTCTGCTGGTGCCTTGGTAGCCACCTTTTTCCCTGCAGGTTCTTCAGCCTCTTGACATCCCTAGCTTCTTTCCTTTCTTGTCTACTGCTGGCTTCTCGTCTGCAGTCCCCGTCTCTGGAACAACCTTCTCGGATTTGGCTGCCAGCGCAGCAGCTGCTGCTTCCAGCTTTTTCACCCGAAGTTTGTGACTTCTGGTCTGGCGAAGACTGGGATTCCTGCACATAGTCTTTGCGTCAGGGTTCAGCTTCAACATGCTTCTCAGGTTCTTCAGTGGATTCTTCTTCAGGACTCTATGCTGAATCTTCTGGGCTTTTCAAGATTCTACTAAGGTTTGTGTTCATCGTCTTGTTCATGGGAAGGTTATAGTTACTCTTGAGGGATGCAGCCTTACTCCGAGCGCCATACAGCTCAGCCGACTTCCGGAAAGCACTTTCAGTCCAAATGCAGAAACGGCCCACGTGCTCACCAAGAGCAAGTTTCAAAACCTTCAGCTTGCTTACATTGAGCAGAGTAATACCAGGGATGTTTCGGAATGCCTTGATAATATCGTTATCTTCATCATAGACGACTCAGGAGCCCCTGCGCTGGATCCGCCGTTGATTGGTTTCTCGTTTTGCCCTTGCCAGCTCTCATTCTCTGAGAGGCATAGACCTTCCCGATGTCATTCCAAGCTTTAAGTTTCTTAAGCAGCTGAACAGCCTCCTTGATCTTCTTGTAACCTTCAACTTTATCTTCAACCACCAAAGGCAACTGTTTTATTATTATTATTATTATTATTATTATTATTATTATTATTATCATTATTATTATGTCATCATTCTTCTGTACCTTTTATCTCTTCTTCTCTTATTTAAACTCAGAATAACTACACAATTATGCTGAACTAAATTTCTGTGGTTTCTTTCACTCAGTACACATTAATATAAGGGAAATTACAATGGGAATGGGTAAATGTTTATGATGCTGAGAGGTACCTGTCTTCAAAAATCCCGTGAATAATACCACATTTCATTCTTTTCCTGTTGGGTAAAAAGATAAATTGGATTTCCCCGGAAATCTTTTGATTTAGTTCCATCAATATAAACATTATATTTGACTTTATCAAGATTCCAAGAGCAATTCATTTAAGGTTAATCATGTTATTGACATTATTATTTTCTATGAAGTACCATTTATCTTACAAAGAAGATGTAACATTTCTACATGAAAGTGTATAGAGCGTATTTCTTTTTGATGATTCATTTTTGTCTTTAAAGCTTGATGAACTACCTATCACTCAATCTTCTGATTTATGGCTTTAATGCAAATTCAGTTATAATTGAGTAACTTATCTTGCTCTGATGGTCTTGCAATGTCTTAATCCTGCTTTAGAAACTACCAGGCTGTAAAATTTACACTTTTTAAATAAACAAATAGTGAATAAATAAATATTTAAGAAAACTGTAATTGTGTTCCTTGTTAATATGAACTCAACACCCACCTATACATGCTTTGCTTATTTATTGGTTTTAACTAGTTTTTAACCTATTTTTTTGCAATGAAAGTCAATATTTAAAGTTGTACTCAATAATCTGTCTTATTGTCAGAAGGGCGCTAAGTGAAAATTTCCAATTTTTATTGTCATGTGTTAATTGTATGTAACAATGACCGTTATTATGACTTTGCCATGCATATATGAAATATACTTTGGACATATTAAACCACGCATTATCCTGCTCTATCTCCCTCTTGAATTGATTTATTTTCCAAGTAGCTTGCCTTTTACTTGTAAGTATTTCATTCCTAGACTTTGCACTTAATAAAAATATGCAATTATTTGACTCCCTGAGTCTGTCTTATTTCCCCTACAAAATGATATATCTCCAGTGCCATACATTTTCCTGAAACTAATAGGATTTTATTCTCCTTTACAGATGAATTATATTCTATTGTATATTGTCTGTTGATTATTCAGCCATTGGTGGGCATACAGTCTGATGTCAGATTGGCTGGTGTGGATATTGTTAAAATAACCAGGGTGTGCAGGTGTCTTTATTAGAGGCTGACTTTGATTCCTTCAGATAGACACACCCAGAAATAATGGCCTTGGATCATAGAAGCATTCTCCTTTTAACTTTTTGATGAACCTCCACACAGATCACTACAGTGGCTACATGAGTTTGCGTTCCTAATAGTGTGTGTGTGTAAGGTCCTTTTCTTGCCATGGCTTCACAAACATTTGTTTTTTTTTTTTTTTTTTTTTCCTTGATAGCCATTTTAACCGGGGTGAAGTGGAAGCTCAATAAAGTTTTTATGACATTACTCTAGCGGCTAAGAATGTCGGTTCCCACGTATCAATCAGTCATTTGCACTTCTTTTGAGAACTGTTTTTATTCATTTCCTTTCCCCATCTATTGATTTTATTACTTTCCCTTTCATTGTCTTTATAATAGCAAAATAAAATATTATATAATAAAATAAAGCAAAAACTAAGACCTTAGACCTGGACAGAGCAAATCAAGGAAGAGCCTGGTAGAAGGTTCGAGAATCAGAGGCTCACTTGTTTACATACTCAGGAGTCCCATAAAACCACTAAATTGGAAGCCACTTTATATATTTGCCAAGGACCTGGTGCAGGCCCTTGAAGGTCCTGTAAGTGTTGCCTTAGTCTCAGTGAGTTCAGGTGAGCTTTGATCCTGTTGACTCAGAGTTTGATCCTGCTGACTCAGAGTTTGATCATGCTGACTCAGAGGGCTTTGGTTCTTTGGGTGTTCTTCATCCCCTCTGGCTCTTACACTCTTTCTGCCTCCACTTTTGTGGCCATCTCTGATTGCTGAGAAAGTGGATTTGATAGAGACATCCCACTTAGGGTTGAGGGTTCCAAGATCTCTCATTCTCTCTATAATGTTTGGCTGTGGGTCTCTGTATTTGTTCCCATCTGCTGCAGGAGGAAGCTCCTCTGATAGTGTTTGGACAAGGCACTGATCTATGAGTATTAAGAGCTATTTTATCACTGTATACAGTTTTACTTTATTTTTCTTTTTCTAAACCAGTAGTGTTTAGTTTTACCCTAGGTTTTGAGGCCATCTTGTCTCTTTCTTGGTTACACAAGCAGTGCCAGGTATGGGTTCTATCTTGTGGAGTGGCCTTCAGTCAAATTAGATATTGGTTGGTTACCCCGCGAGCTTTGTGTCACCATCGTATTAGCCTACCTTGTAAGCAGGACACCCCTGAAAATCAAGTTTGTGGCTGGGTTGATGTCCAGGTTGCTCTTTTGGTCATACGCAGGGTGCCTTCGTAAGACGCTGGAATGTAGTAGAGAAAGTTTTATGTAGGCATTAGCTCAACTTCTCCATGTTCAATGAGCTATGTAGGTGTTGTCTTCAGCGGTGGGGCTTTGTCATCTCTTTAAATACTTATTTTTTTTTCAGTTCTTTATCAGAGTTTGGCCATTCATTCTATTTTGGAAAAATAGCTGGCAATGCTTTCCTGCCCCCATGTAGGCTGTCTTTTTACACTGGACATCATTGCTTTTGTTTTCTAGATGCTTTCGGTTTAATGCCATCCCATTTTCCAGTTCTTATTGATATTTCTGAAGTCTTGGAATCTTATTTGGAATGGCAGTTGTTATTTTTTTTTTAAATTTTTATTGATTATTTTGTTTATTTACATTTCAAATATTATCCCCCTTCCTGGTTTCCTCTCTGAGAACCCCTCCTTCCACCCCCTCCCCCTGCCTCCTAAGGGTGCTCCCCCACCCACATGCCCACTCCCACCACCACCCTAGCATTCCCCTGAGCTGGGGCATCAAGCCTTCACAGAACCAAGAGCTTCCCTTCCCTTTAATGCCAGACAAGGCCATCCTCTGCTACATATGCGGCTGGAGCCATGGATCCCTCCATGTGTATTCTTTGGTTGGTGGTTTAGTCCCTGAAAACTCTGGGGGGTGGGTCTGCTGGATTGATATTGTTGTTCTGTCTGTGGGGTTGCAAATCCCTTCAGTTCCTTCAGTCCTTCCCCTAACTCCTCAATTGGGTTCCCCCTGCTCAGTCAGATGGCTGGCTGCAAGCATCGGCATCTGTATTGGTAAGGCTCTGGCCGAACCTCTCAGAAGACATCCATATCAGGCTCCTGTCAGCAAGCAGTGCTTGGCACCAGCAATAGTGTCTGGGTTTGGTGGCTGCATATGGGATGAATCCCCAGGTTGGACAGTCTCTGGATGGCCTTTCCTTTTTGACCCATTTGATTTGTGCTTTTTGATAAGATGACAAGTAGAGACTAAATTTCAGTCTTTTATTTTTAGATCTTCTAACTTAAAAGACCGCAAAAACTCAACCGAACATTCTTGTATCTTCCAGACAAATGGCAGAACGCAAAATTCTCATAGAAAAATCCATAATACACCCACCCCCCCACACACAAACACACACACAAACACGCACGTGCACACATGCACACGCATACACGCACACAATCCAGATATAATTCTAATAAACACTCCAGGAAAGAAATCAGGAAAAATATTTTTCACAATATCCTTAAACAAAATAAAATGGACTATTGAAGAAGACAGTAGATGGAATGATTTCCCAGGCTCATGGATTTGCTTCATTAATATTTTGAAAAAAGGCCATGTTGCCAAAAGTGATCTACATATTCAGTGTTGTATAGAGACTTAAGACCCAAACAGCAAAGCAATGCTGGGTAGGGTGAGCACAATGCTGGAGCAATCACAATATATGACATCAAATATACTACAGCGGCATACTAACACAAATAGCATAATACTGCCCCAGTACAGACACATAGACTAAAGGAATAGAAGAATCAAAAATCAGCCCAGGTAGTAACAGCTATATGAGTTTTTCAAAGAGGCGAAAAACATGTGTTAGGAAAAAGAGACAACTTTAACAATGGTGCTTGGCAAATTGGGTATGTAGTCTTTGACACTACTGTGACTGCGATTGTTTTCCTCAACTCTTTAGGTAAACGGTCTCAAAAATTTAAAAGTACTTTTAGCTCTTAAAAAACCTCTAGAACTACTAGCAAACATAAGTCAATTTGTTATTTTATGACAGATTTCCAGTTATTAAGAGAGATATGAGTAAACAATGAAATATTTCAAAGTCCAAAGAAACTGCAAAAATTTCTAAAACAGTATAGTTTGGAGTCAGGCTGAACAACATAAGAAAACCTGTCTATAATGGTCTTCTATAGTATATTATTTAAAGATCAAAGCCAAGATGAAATGTATGTTATCATTTTACTAATTAAATTTCCCCATCCCTTTCCAAGGTGGGACAGTATAAATGCTGGCTATATCATATTTCGGTGGGGTCCAAAATTGAAAAGTAATAAAAAGGAAGTCAACCCACTGGTTTCCTCTTAGAGGTTAGAAAGTTTTATTTTGTTTTATGACAAAAATGTTTCCCACTATCCCTTTGATTTTATCTTTTTTTCATAGTTTCTCTGTCTTTCTTTTCTTAATTTCTCTTTCTTAATTAAATATAATGGGCACAAAAGAGAAGATTGGTTGTGTAAGAGAAATGAGGAATGTTTTTAATATTGCAGAGTTTCAGTGACAAAGACGACAATGTTAAAGATAGGACAGATTTGCTCATTCTCTCACTCTGTGCTACTGGAGTCCCTCCCCAGGAATTCTATTCGTGAGATGAAAGTGATCTATCTTAGCTATCCTTAGGATGACTCTTGTCTGTTGCTTTCATTGTAAGACTCTTTATCCAATTTCACAGATGATAACTTCTGCTTTGTAAACCATTGGTTATCAATTAAAACAAATCATCTAGAACTAACTCTTGGGGTAGTGCAATTAATCTTTATGTAGTCTAATCCCTATTTGATGAACTGATCTGCATCAAAGGATGGAGTATGGACTTCAGATCTTATCCTTGGTGTTCTGACAATCGATTTTTACTATTACTACACTTATGTAATACAAGAGAAAAGAAAATGGTGAATCTCATATATTGACAATCACTCATTACCTTGCAAATCAAATAGCTTTAATAAATTCATTTTCACCTTCCCATGTAAGCAAGGTCAATTCTCAACAAAAAAATGACAGGAACAACTCAAAGCGATGAATAAATATTGACAGAATTGGAAAACACTATTTTTGTGTAGTTTTTAATATAAACACTCATCATCACTGTATTCATTTTTACTAATAGAAGATAGCAAATGATTATGTTATATGAATGAAGTGAATATTAATTCACTTCAAATAATATCTTAATTTAAATTATGTAGCTTCTTCTTTAAAATGTTATGTGGCTGGGCAGTGGTGGCGCACGCCTTTAGTCCCTGCAATTGGGAGGCAGAGGCAGGTGGATTTCTAAGTTCAAGACCAGCCTGGTTTACTGAGTGAGGTCCAGGATAGCCAGAGCTACACAGAGAAATCCTGTCTTGAAAAACCAAAAAAAAAAAAAAGATGTATACGTGACTACTGTGACTACTTTTAGCTGATGATTCCCAACTGGGAGCAGTACTTCTACCTAGAGAACATTTGGCAACACACACATGCACACACACACACACACACACACACGCACACACACACACATCACATGCACACACATGCACATGCACACACACATAATGATTTTAGCACATACTACTGGCAGTTTGTGGGAAAAGATTAGTAGTGCTGCTGAATAAATGGGCGTGGATAGGAAAGGACAGCACGCATAATAAACTATTTGGGCCAAAAGGTTAGTTTGCTAATGTACAACAAAAATATTTATTGACACTTCCTATGCTTCATGTTAACTTGTGAATATTTGGGGGTACCAGATAAGCCATGTATTCAGCACATATATCTATCTAGGCATCACTCTAGTCAATTTGTTATCTATTATCAGTCCGTATGCCTCTCTATTTACCTAGCTGTCTATGTATCTATTATGTTTAAGCCCCGAACCTTACACATGGCAGATATGAGTTCTCCCACAAAGCTATAGATAGCCCTAACCCTGTGATCCACTTTCAAAAGAAATCATTCAGCCATAACAAAGCCTTCACATGGCTGTATCTATATGTGTGGTTCCTAATAATCACCAAGTGCTTCAGAACTGCCACACCCAAGCTGTTCCCAAATTTTTGAAACAATTGAAGAGCAATACTTGTTGTGTTGGAAACGTTGATGTTTGGGAATAATTTTTACATGTAGCAGATTAGATTATAAGTAATATATACTCCTTGGATGTATTCAATTCATACCTCTAGCAAAAATATAGAAGAGAGCTTCCATATTCTTTACATAGTAGCAATGATTAATTTTTTTGAGACAAGTTCTTCTTGTTTCCCCCAGGCTCACCTCAGACTCATACACCTGTTTTAGCCTCCCAACTAGTTTTGTGATGAAGTCTTGTCAACTTAAAAAGATGGAAACTGCCCAGGAAAGTAGAAAAGCATAACCTGGGGGATTTACAAGGGTTTTCCCCAAAACCTTTAGAACGTGGGATAGCAATGGAAGGTGGAAAAACATCCAGAATGGCCTGGAGGTCCTGCAAGAAATGAAAGTGAAAGGTAGAAGAAGCAAGTAGCACATACTAGCTCTATTCTTGCTTAACAAACGTGTCATTGTAGTGATGGTGTCTGGACTTCAGATTCCAGTTTCTTCAGTCTTTCAGTGCAGACACACACTAGCAACATTACCGGGAGCTTCTGTCTTTCAAACTCAGTCTGGGACTGTAATGTTGGTCTCCTTTATATTAAGGTTTCTTTGATTGAACAACTCCTAGTTTCTCTGATTCCCCCATGTGTAAAACCATCGTGGTTGAACTATGTCCCTTCAGTTGTGTGAGTAAATGTAATAAATATGTGAAAATTATATATATATTATGTGCACTATATATGTATATGCTATACTTGCTTCTAAAATAAGTGAAGAATATTGTCACAGCTGAATTATGTTCTCTTGTTATAAGTGCAGTTGAGCATATTTCCATATTAGTGAAATTATTTAATTCAGCATAATGCAGCTCTTCACCTATTTTGCTAATTTATTGACTACTGAATTGTTGGTTCTTTTGTTGGTTTGAGCCATTAGTTCATCAGTATTAAGAATTATATATATATATATATACATATATATACATATATATGTATATATATAATCACTAAATCTCTGTCTTGCTTAATGCTATTTGTTTTTCCTTATCTCTCCTTGTTATTTTGTTTGAGTTAAGAATTCTGGTTATTCAGTTTTGTTCTACTACTCTTGTGTGTTCTTTTTTTATTCAAATTTAGCTTAAATGAATTATTCTTACTGCTAGCAGAAGGATAGTGGCCTTAGAGCCACACAGCATATTGTTCAGAAGGGGGTGAGGTGGAGTTTTTTTTATTATATATTTTCTTTATTTACATGTCATATGATTTCTCCTTTCCCAGTTTCCCCTCCCTAAAACAAAAAACAAAAACAAAAAACCAACAAGAAAAAACCCCTGTTGCCTCCCTCTCCCTCCTGCTTGCCACCCCACCCTCTCCCACTTATTGGCCCTGGCATTTCCCTACACTGGGGCACAAAACCTTCACAGGGCCAAGGGCCTCTCCTCCCATTGATAAGCAACTTTGCAATCCTCTACTATACACATGCTGCCAGAACAATCAATCCCATCATGTATAGTCCTTGGTTGGTGGTTGAGTCCCTGGGAGCTCTGAGGGTACTAGTTAGTTCATATTGTTGTTCTTCCTAAGGGGCTGCAAACCCTTCAACTCCTTTGGTCCTTTCTCTAACTCCTTCATTGGGGACCGTGTACTCAGTTCAATGGATGGCTGTGAGCCTCTACATCTGTATTAGTCAGGCACTGTCAGAGCCTCTCAGGAGACAGCTATATCAGGCTGGCTTGTCCTTCCTTCAGTCTTTGTTCCATAGTTAGTCTCTGCAATTCCTTCCATGGGTATTTTGTTTCCCCTTTTAAGAAGGAATGAAATGTTCACAGTTTGGTCTTCCTTTTTCTTTAGTTTCTTGTTATAGAAGAGTCTATATTCTATATGTTATAGCTAGGTTGTTTTTGGAACTGAATTCGTTTTATTTTCACTGCTGCTATAATGAAATGTTTCTTTTAAATGACCTATTTATGCCTTATGATCCTTTCCACCTCACCCCTCTTTCCTCATGTCTTTAGACTTTCTGTTAAGTGAGGTATGGGAATGTGGTTATCAGAATGCCCACTTACATTTTTTTATGTGATCTCAATTTTGTGCTTCAAATACAGATGCTTGGAGAACAAGAGCACTGTGAGTAATGTCAGGGCTGTACAGCTGGGGGCATCCTTTCTCCAGTTTCCTGATGCTCTGGATTGCACCATGTTTGGCAGCTCTTTCCGTTTGCTGTGTCATTTTGTTAACTATGGTGTTGAGGCCTCTCTGCTAGCATTATTTTCAGGGAGGGGAGTATCATTTATCACGTAATGGCCAAGTGATTCTTTTATTCAAACCTTTAAGAACTTCAAGTCATGTGCTATAGTATTCAACCTTAGGATCAATTGGATAATAATGTATGAGCAGACAAAATAAAAGCAAATATATTTAGCAGTCCACTTCTAGTCATTGAAATTGAGTGATGTAATATATCAGATACCTGGTGTACAGTGATCCTGTACTTATATGTTCATTTTTGAGGCAGCCACAGAAAGGAAAAAAACAGCAGTTTGGAAAGTTGGAAGCTATGTGATCCCAGACGTCTAGTTAAGATGTAGCTGAGGGATTGTGGGTGAACTTCAAAGTTATGCTTTAACAATCTTGATTTTTTTTAAAACCAGTACACATTCTGGAAAGAGTCAGACAATCTTTGTGGATTCTTGGTATAAACTTCTGACAGATAATTTTTCCAGGTAAGTAGGAATCATTTTGTCCATTAAAAACTGTGAAAGCAAATTTACACTTAACTATCTGTCTAGAAGATAAGGAATCCTTAGTTCTGTCATAATTTCCACATGGATCACAACAAACATAGATTGGAACATAGAATGCTATGGTTACTTTGTTTTCCTGAAGACAGAACTGGAAGGGGAAGGGAGACCAGCACAGCTATTAGGAAACTACTTTATGAATAGATGCAATTATGGTGACATACAAATACATACTTCAAGGTTGTGATTTTTAACTTTGTAGGATTACTAGCTTCAGGTCCCATAATCATTTTGCCAAATATTATTATCGCATAGGAATATGGTTTTTGTGTTTATCCACACATTGCCATTCATTTATATAATATATTTTTTAAAAATAAAAATAGTTAAACTAGACAAAAAGCTCACATTTTTATCAATTCACCTTTTCTGCGGTGTATGACTCAGCTTAGTACTGCTGTTATTACTGTTATTTTTTACTCAGTGATCATAACAGAGATATGAAGGCAGTTCCCTGAGGTGGCAAGACAGGGTAATCAGAGGATTATGGGTTAAAGAGCATGAACGTTCAGATATCTGGAGAGTGCTCTGATGATCAAACGAACAGCACAGTGACCACTGCCTTATTGTATTTTAAACAACTTCACCAAACTAAATGGCCAGCTGGGCGGTGGGATATACTAATTAAATCAATTATATTAATTATTTTACTATGTCTTCATAGCAAATGCATACATGTTAATGTTGTATGCTTTATGGAGCTTTGTCAATTATACTACATAAGATTATAAAATTGAAAATGTTTACAATTTGGCATATTTAATGTTTACCGTCCTCAGCACCAGGGAAATACGAATGAGAACTTCCTTGAGAAGTCATAATGGCTAAGGTAATTCCCAGATGTAGGGACAAGGGATTCATTGCTGATGGGAATACAAACTTAGGGAGTCATTATGGGAATCAGTGTGGAGAATCTTCAGAAAGATGGAAATAGATCAACCATATGATCAAGCTATATCACTCTTGGTCATATTCCCAAAGGACTCTATATTCCTACTATAGAAATATCTACTTATCTGTGTTCATTGTGTTCTATTTACAATATGCAGAAAAAGGAAACAACCTGCATGCCCATCAGCTGATGAGTGCATAATAAAATTTCAGTATATTTAGACAATGGAATACTATTCATCTATTAAAATTTGAAATTATGACATTTTTAGGTAAATATATGGAAATGGAAAAAAAATGTTCTGAATGAGGTAATCCAGATCCAGAAATAAACATGTCTCAGGTTTTATCTTATTTGCAGATAGTAGCTTGAAATATTCAGATATGAATGCTCCATTAAGAATAATCACTAATGTTGGAGAATTACTGATGGTCCATGGGGAGGGATGTTCAGAGGAAGAGAGATAGAACACAGTGATGCAAAGCCTTAAAGGGGAATGACAGAAGAGGGAGGGTTGAATTGGCATGAAAGATGGAAGGACAGGGAAGAGGAGTGAATATAGGAAGGTATAAATAACACTATAGATCTTTTTAAAAAGCCATATGGTAACCTATCTATTGCTGGAGAAGCTTACAACACACACACACACACACACACACACACACACACACACAAGGAAAGGACACTAAGTGGTTGTTCAGTGTCAAATAGTCAGTCTTGAAAATATAATGCAAGTAATAGTATATGAATGGAAAGACTTACATTGAGGATAAATTAATAAAACAAATTTCAGTTAATTAATTATTGCACTGAGATGAATAAGATAGAAAACATGAATTTTAAGGAGAGAAGGAGTGGTTTATGAGAGGGTTTGGAGGGAGGAAAGAGAAGAGAATAATGTTGTAATTATAATTTTAAAAATGATTTTAAAAATGACTAAATTGAGTTACTTTATAATAAGGTCACACTGAGCCAACTAGACTCCACAGACAAAGAAAAAGATAAGCCAAGTTCCAAGATGTACTACCTTTTTAGAGTTGTTAGCCTGCAAGTTTGCGTGTGTGTGTGTGTGTGTGTGTGTGTGTGTGTGTGTGTGTAAGCCAGGGTCAGCAGAATAAGGATCTGTGTGAGGCAAGAAGGAAATTCGGCTCAATACTACTCAACAGCCAGTGTTGGTTTAAACTTTTAGAGCAATTTGACAATGAGCAGTTTATTTTAGGCACATTTAAGCACAGTACAATTTGGGGAAAATTTTTTTTATTGTAACACAGTATTGTGTAGGCAATGAGGCAGAATTATATCCAAATTCTACTCAAAATACATGTCACTTCTTTCATGAAGTTAGGCTCTAAAGATAGACTACATGATTTATCTTAAGGGGAGGATCTGGTGTGGTCCCCATCATACAGAGAGCATAAAAGTCATCTGGGCTATTGTCTACCTCTAGTTCTGCTTGTGGAGCTTTATATGGCCTGGCCCCATCTAGGCTCAAGGATCACTTCCATTTCCAGCTTTCAGAGCATGAAAACAGGTTATACATTTTCTTTCCTTTGAAAAGAAAACACTATGTTTAACATTTCTGGTTTCCTGATTTCCTGTGACCACAAAGACATCTGTGTGCCAAACAAATACAGTCTTATAGACCTGTAAATAATGTAGGCTATTGATTACCCACCCGAACTTGATGGTTAGACCTTATTGATAGGTAAAGGCACTGTGTCATTGAGTCATATAACATGGAAATACCATGATGATAATGATGTCATGGCTAGTTTTTAGAGTGCTAGAAGGTATATGTATTGTACTGGAAAAGAAAAGTAATTATCCTTTTTACCCAGCTATGAACACTATAAGCTACAATAATAAAGTGGTTGGCCCAGCAAGACACACAAGATCATTCCACTAGGGTCATGAACATCATGTGAATAACCAACCACTTTTTAATTGGATTTAAGGTCCTTATCTTAAGATGGAACTCATAACTGGGATTATTATTGGCATATAGAACTTGTAGTTAAACAGGTTAAAGACTGTGGGGGAGAAACCATTGCAATTATTTTGCTGAATGGAAATAGTACTAAACCAACTACTAAGGACTTCCTGTTGCATCCATGGATAAAAGGATTTGGAACCCTTCACAGAGAAGCTTGTATTTGCAGTAGTTGTTCATTAACACAGAGAGTCATACCTCTCTAAAGTACAGAGGCTGTAGAATGTTCTGTCCTAAATGGGATAATGTATAATGAATACTTCATCTTCGCAGTCTCAGAGATTATTGTAGAAGGGGCAGACATTTTGCAAAAGCCAGAGACAGAGATTAGCTGTATGAAAATACTACCTTCTGGAGACAGTCAGCAAGTACACCTGTGAGACCAGAGCACTTGTGACAACAGGCACAATAAACTGTCTCTAAATTGGGAAATTGAGTGTGTGTGTGGGTGCGTGTGTGTGTGTGTGTGTGTGTGTGTGTGTTCCATAACTACAATGGAAATGTGTATCCTATGGAAGAACACCACAGGCATGAACTGATAACAGGGTGTCTAACGTTTTCTCACTGGTGAGCACACCTTCAATTATTGTGTCTGTCAGGTTTCCTCGCTGCAGACTTAGTTTATTATTTGTGAGCTCATTCTCAACAGAGTAAGAATTGAGCTTGAAGAAGAATCTCAAAAGTGTATTTATCAATAAGATGTTATCATATAAAATTAACACATAGAAGACATGATAATTTGAGCCACGCAAGTATCACACTTTCCTATAAAGTTTTGTTCATTAATTTTTCCATTCATTAGTGAAACTTGTGTGAAATACTTATTACTCTTAGGTTCTTCTAAGGTAATTTAATGGCAATATTTTAAATATATTTTAAAGAATACATGTATTGTGTGTGTATTTGTTGAAGCCTTGTGCACAAGAATGTAGGTGCCCAGGAAGGCAAGAAAATGAATGAATATTCCATATTGCTGAGAGCTGTCCGACTTCATTCATTGAGGGAATCTAACATGGGCATGGCAGGGAATCTCTTAAATGCTGAACCATATCTTCAGCTCAGGGCACTTCTAATTTTGCTTTCCTAGTACTCTTGATTTTAATACTTGGACTTTTGGAATTCTCCACAAGAAAGCTTTGTCTTTTCTTGTCTGTTTGATTCCTAGGATTGAGATATAATCAATATTTTAGGCTTTGAGAACTAGACTTTAGTGGGAAAAACAAAATTATCTACCATCCCAAATTATGCCTACCTTGGCCTTGGTTGCAAAATTTTGAAACTCGGCCCCGTGTTCTTCACTGTGCATGTTCTGCACCAGGAGGTACAACTCATGAAATTTTAGAAACGCAGACATGGCCTCCCGAATACACTCCAAACAATGGAAGGCGAACATACTTGCTGGTGACCTTGGTATTTGAAAATTTGACATTTGAAAAATATTGATTTTTTTTATTAGGACAATAATACTTGAGCTGGTTTCAAAGCTTAGGTTCTACATTTTACAGATCACAGACTAAGAGAAGTTTGAGGAAAACTCAGCCACGTGAAGTCACATGTCCAGCTAGGATCAGAATCTATACTATAATATCAGTGATATGTGTCTCCTAGTGCTTTTCACCTGGGATACAAAAAGAAATAAAAATAAGATACAGTTAGGATTAGACTAGCCTTTAAAATGTTTTATAGCCAATACAACTCTAAAATGCCTATTAAATATAATTTCGTAAATAGATGTGTATTCGATTTGGCCTTTATGAATGCTTACTGATATTAAAGAAAATAACAACTCCAGCTATCACTTATTTTTTCCAATTGTCAGAAAGATGAACTAGCAGCAGTATTACAGTAAAACTAATAAAAACCGTACCTGGAAAGTCCCTTGGGGAGTGCGAGAACAGCCTGAACACAAAAAAATAAAAATTTACAAGGAATGAGAACCATCTTTCAGAACAACATGAAGGTTCAAAAGATAAAGGTGTGGTTGGCCAGAAACCACAGAATTGCTTCCACATGTGATAATCAAGTTATCAAGAGACTTTCGAAAGCCGCTAGTCACCAAATAAACTCATGAAGAATGATAAGCTCTAGAAGGCTGCTACCGTGGGCAAGGCAGCGGCTAAATTGTACTTCCTTTCCCCTGGTCCTCAGATGAACGCAGACTGAACCCTGAGCTGGGAACAACTCGAGCAACAGTTATCCCCGCAGGAGGAAACCTGAGCATGTCTGAGGATTGCTCACCACGCCTGGTGCTGTCCAGGGATTGCTGATCCTTGACCTGTCCTAGGATTGCTCACACCTAAATGCTTTCCGACAACTGCTCACACTTGAGAACTGTCCGAGGCTTGCTTGTACCCCTTGCTTTTTTTTTTTTTTTTTTTTTTTTTTTTTAGGAATAGTGGGAAGCAGCTGAGGGGAAGGAGTGAGGATGAAAAGTCTGTCGTT
>JADRCD010194284.1:22920-42300 GCA_019843815.1 Montemys delectorum | reverse complement strand
TGTCCTTACACACTCATGACCAATAGTGATTTAGGGTCATTCTGTCCCTACATGCTCATGACCAATAGTGATTTAGGGTCATTCTGTCCTTACACACTCATGACTAATAGTGATTTGTGTTTTTCTGGTTAATAGAAAAGAGACCCCCAATATTTCCAGCCCTTTCTACCTAGGATAATCTGGTAACTTGCTGAGCTCTGTACCACTCTCACTTCATTGACAGGACACTAACCAGTGTACACAGAGCTGCTGGAGTTGGCCTCTCGCTGTAGGGACAGGGTGGCATTTATCTTCTCATGCCAAAAAACCCATTTCAGCATGATTTAGGGAGTGCTTAGTGGGACTGTCTGGCCCAGAATTATACTTCTCTCAACATTCTATTCTTTTTTTTTTTTTTTAAAGATTATTTTACGTGTATAAGTACATTGTAGTTGTCTTCAGACACACCAGAAGAAGGTTTCAGATCACATTGTAGATGGTTGTGAGCCGCCATGTGGTTGCTAGGAATTGAACTCAGGATGTTTGGAAGAGCAGTTAGTGCTCTTAAGCACTGAGCCATCTCTCCAGCCCCTGAACATTCCATTCTTTTTTTTTTTTTCTTTAAATATTTTATTTATTTATTTATTTACAGAGAAAATATAGATTTATTTATTTATTTTTCATTAGATGTTTTCTTATTTACAATGCCTCCTTTCCTAGGTTCCCCTCCAAAAACAATAATAAATAAAAATAAAATAAGAAATAAAATAAAATAAAATAAAACCCCCAAAACTAAAACAATCTCCTGTTCCCTTTGACAGTACAGCAGATAGCCTGAGGAATGGGGTTGCTGAGGTAGATGGAAATCTCTTTACTCCTGATTTTCAGACCCTCCTTCCTGGGTTGTCTAGTGTGAACCACGTGCATGCCACCTTGTATCCCTGACTTTCTATAAATTGTTGAGTTGTAGAGTAAAATGAGAGACCCCCAAAATATCCCAACCCTAGTTATATCTGAAAGAAAAGTCATCGCCTTTGCTCCCTATCAAAAAATGCAAGAGTGGAGAGACATGTGGTAGACTACCTCTGACCTTCACAAAGTGTCTCAGAGTCAGCAGCAACACAGAAAATCAGAGCAGCCTATAGACTGGCTGCAGGGACTTTAGCTTTGTTTTTACATCAGAGTCTCATGCATGTGGCTCAGACTGGCTTTGAACTCTCAGTTCTCTCTAGTCTTGGCTTTCCCAGTGCCGGAGTTATATGTTTATGCACTATGAGTAGCCCCAGGCTCCAATTTTTAAATCAAATCACACCAAACTTTATTATACATATATTTATTTTTATTTTTCATATAGGGTTTCTCTGTGTAGCTTTCACTGCTTGGAACTCACTCTGTAGACTAGGCTGTCTTTGAACTCAGAGATCTGCCTGCCCCTGCCTCTTGAGTGCTGGATTAAAGGTATGCGCCACCATATCTGGTATTAATAATAATAATAATAATAATAATAATAGTAGTAGTAGTAGTAGTAGTAATAGTAATAGTAGTAATTATGTATGAAGTTTCACTATGTAGCCTTGGCTGGCCTGAAATTCACCATGTAGACCAGGCTGGTCTCAAACTCAGAGATCCATTTGCCCCTTTCTCCAGAGTAGAATTAACACCACATCCAACACCAGCTTTGGATTTTTAAAAAAAATCTTAGAATATTTTATGTGTATGTGTGAGTGTATGTGTCATGGGTAAGCAGATATGCACAGTGGTCATGTAGAGGTCAGAGGACAACTGGGAGCTGGTTCTCTTCCACCAAGTGGCTCCTAGGGAACAAACTCAGGTTGTCGAGCTTGACAGCAGGCATCTTTTTTCATTGCCTATCTTGCCTGCCTTCTGGTTTCAGTTTTGAGGAAGGTCAGTTGATTTATGATCGACATAAGAGTAGTTAGCCAAGTCTCACATGAAGTTTATTGTTAGAACTGAAAGTAGCAATCAATACTCAACAGTAGCAGTGGGCTCTCTAGCACCTCGCTGGGTAGCTTCAGAAGCCATGCTGTGTAGTGGTAGTTGGTTAATCTGCTTTAATCTCCCAGGCAGTGGTGGTAGCAGTCGGCCTTTTGAGTTCCTCACTACTGTTCCAGTGTTGTAGATTCTTGAATGAATCTTGAATGAAAGACACACACACACACACACACACACACACACACAGACACACACATAGAGCCTTATATTTAATATGCCTTAATCAGCTTAATGCTTGGGCATAGAGTTCCACATTGCTAACTCCCTCCAATATTCCTTTTTTTTTTTTTCTTCCCGGTTTTTCGAGACAGGGCTTCTCTGTGTAGCCCTGGCTGTCCTGGAACTCACTCTGTAAACCAGGCTGGCCTTGAACCCAGAAATCTGCCTGCCTCTGCCTCCCAAGTGCTGGGATTAAAGGTGTGCGCCACCACTACCTGGCCCCTCCGATATTCCTGAATTATTACTTACTAAAATGTATGGTCCATCTTGACTCAGTGGGGTGGTGGGTTGGGCCACACTTTCCCAGCTCTTAAGAGCTCTCTTCTACAGCTCTCAAGCCTGTAGCTTCCTTTATTGGTCTCCTAGCCTGTGAATCCTAAAGTCCTGTCTCTGTCTCTCTGCTTAGCCATTGGTCACTGGCAACTATATTTACAAATCAAAGCCAGCTGGGGGGTAGGAACCCTCAGTGTCCTGTGTGCAGACATTCGGGATCCCATGTAATTCTGCAAGCCAAACTAATACAAGTAAAATTAGAACCAATCCACAACAGTGCTGCTTTGGGAGGAGGTTCCACTTAGGCACCCTCTGACTGCCTTCTAGGCATAGACTCAACACACACAATGGTTGCTGTGGGACTGGGAAGGGAACAGCTAGAAGGTGACACACTATCTTCATGTGCTCTTACACCTCACCCCTTACTTCTTAGCTGTGGTGATGCCTTTAAATGCTATATGCCTTAGAGATCATAAGCCCAAGACAGACTCAAGCCAGGATTATTTCACACAGCTGTGCAACTGTGTTACACCCAGAGGCTGCTGGCATGCTGGTGGTTCCATTCTCTGTATCTCTGCTAAACACAGCTGTGTATCCATCAGTATCTGTCTGAGTCCTGCATATGGAGACTCTCCTGTGTATACCTCACATCTGGCACTCTCTTATATCTCTCTTCTTCAGCACTAGTTGTGTTTATCACAGCT
Organism: Montemys delectorum; assembly: GCA_019843815.1. Taxonomy (NCBI): domain Eukaryota; kingdom Metazoa; phylum Chordata; class Mammalia; order Rodentia; family Muridae; genus Montemys; species Montemys delectorum. The sequence goes on along the minus strand of JADRCD010194284.1, from coordinate 39,112 downwards.
AGTGATGTCAGAGTTGGAGTTAATGAGGGTGCAGCTCAAATGTCAGGTCATTAAACAAAACTGTAAAAAAATAAATTGTTGTTATAAAATATGAACACTTGAGTAAAACAGTAATTGCCTTGAAATATATATATATGTATTTTTATTTGTTTGTTTTTGTTTTTGTTTTTGTTTTCGAGACAGGGTTTCTCTGTATAGCTCTGGTTGTCCTGGAACTTACTCTGTAGACCAGGCTGGCCTTGAACTCAGAAATCCGCCTGCCTCTGCCTCCCAAGTGCTGAGATTAAAGTCGTGTGCCACCACTGCCCAGCTAAATAGATATTTTTGTTACCTCTTTCAGAGATATCTTAATCAAAAAAATTTCAAATTTGATATGAATAGCAGATGATAGTTGTCACAAGAAATCATGGAACTTGAGTCTAAAACATTACCAAAGGCTGATTCAGTAGTCAATTAAAATATAGTTTTTGCTAAAGGAGTGCTTGTCAGTTTTTTAAATTCTAGGACATGGGATAAGATTGAAAGCTCAGTCTTGTCAAAGATTGAGTGAAGAGCAAGACTCTTCTTTGAATTTTAAGATTCAGCAGTATTGAGTAGCAGAGTCGCATTGGCTGGATGTCCCTCTGTCACACACCATCTGTGGCCACTAAGGGGAAAAATGGTTACCAACAGTTTCAGAAGTTTCAGAAGTTTTGAATCTCACCTTATCCTATGTGGACAGATGATCTAGATGCAGTCTGTTCAGCTGGCTGCTGTGACTCATACCAAGCTCAGTTGGGAAATGTCCATCTTAGCTGTTAAGCAATGCCTAGATTGGGTGGCTAGGAGTCAGGGACCCATCCTCAGGCCAGCAGTACTCACGTGGATACAGAATCTATGCTAAGAGAACAGGCTATGAGGCTATATATGGGTTTGACTTCTGTTTGTGTGTCAACTTCACACAAACTAGAGTCATCGCAGAGAAAGAAGCTTCCATTAAGGAACTGCCTCTCTGAGATCCGACTGTAAGTTATTTTTCTCAATTAGCACTTGATGGGGGAGGGCCCAGCTCATTGTGGGTTGTACCATCCCTGGGCTGGTAAATGTAGGAAATATCCTCTTGGTATTTGAGAGCTGCTCATGGTGGAAGCATTCAGACCTTTCTACCACTCTGTCTCCACCCACCCCACTCACAGGCCAGAGCTTCCTCAGCCGTGGCCCATGGAGGTAAGACTGAGAGCTGCCCTACTGCAGAAGCCTCGCCCAGCTCAGGTGTGGTAATGTTAATTTTTTCTTTCTTTTAAAGATTTATTTATAATATGTAACTACACTGCAGCTATCCTCAGACACAGCAGAAGAGGGCGTCATCTCGTTACAGATGGTTGTGAGCCACCGTATGGTTGCTGGGATTTGAACTCAGGACCTTTGAAAGACCAGTCAGAGCTCTTAACCACTGAGCCATCTCTCCAGCCCCTAATGTTAACTTTTTCAAACCTTATTTTTAATGATGGTTCTTAATTGCTTTAACCTCCCTTATAGCCCACCACCCACCAGAAGTAGTGGAAAAGAAAGGACACAGGAGACGTGGACCTGTTTGGAAAGTTCTTGGAGCAACTCCTGTCTGTGCTGTCTGGAAGTCGGCAGTTCAGTTCACAGGTCAGCAGCAGCAGCTTGGCCTACCAGCAAATACTTCACTGATACAGCAGTTCGGTAGAGTCGGGCTAGCAAACACAAGTCAGCGGTGGTGGTACTACTTAGCAGAGACAGCCAGACCTCAGCCTTGGCTTGAGTCAGCAGGAGGGACCAGGGAGGAACGCCAGGAGAAGTTCTTGGCTGTGCCTCTCTCTGAAGCAAAGATCGACGAAGATTCTAGACCAACAAGTGTTGCATAGCTAGCTCCATAAATAAACCTAGCGCAGCCCCACTCACTGTCTGTCAAATCCTTTTTTATACTCTCTCCAAGAATCACATGTTCTCCACAGGCCTTGCCTTAGCATGTGTCTTGCCTCAGCACATGCGTCTGTCTTGACTAACATCACTCTGTCAATCAGCCCACGTTTGCAGAATCGACAAGAAACTGCAGCACACCACCAGAAGTTTTTTTTGGTGCACTTCTCTTTATGGAGTCCTGACAAATGCAGCTCAGCTCTGCAGTGTAAGGCCAATGTAAGGCGGAGCAATACATGTGTGTCATTAGAGAAGAATCCTTCATCATGTGTCCTTTCACGTGCTTGCTTTAGCAGAACGTCCTCTCTCCTGTGTCTGCTTCAGTGAAGTGTTCCTTCATGAGTCTGCCTTAGTCCCAGGCAGTGCCCACTTCAGGAAAACACTCCTTCATGTGTTTGCCCCAGTAAAGCACCATCCAACTGACTTTTCAAAGAATGCTTAAATTTCCACTTCAGATATCATATGAAGCTCTGAGCCCAGAGCACAGGGAAGTGGCAGTGTGCTGTGTGTAGGACACTAGAGGGAATACTCCCAAGCAGAAGGTGCTCTGGAGGCCTCTCCTAGGGGTAGCCCACCATTGAGGTGCTAGCACAGGATTAAGTCCCTTCCTTGTATAGCAGGATCAAGCAGCCCCAGCAGGCAGAGGGTATCTGCCAGCCTCTCTACTGCTGGAAGAAAATCTTGCTTGGCTACATAGAGGTGGCTGCTCCCCATTGGGAGTCATACAGAGCACAGAAGCATGCCTACCTACAGCTGCCCTAGTCACATGTGCGTCACGACACATGTGCCATGACCCCAAGGCCATGGCCATTGATTTGGGATGAAGTATCACCTTTTCCTTTCCTTTCCTCTTTTCTCACCTTTTCTCAGCTTTCCTTTTCTTTTCTTTTTAAAAAAGATTTATTTATTTTATGTATATGAGTACACTGTAGCTTCACAAATGGTTGTGAGCCTTCATGTGGTTGTTGGGAATTGAATTTTAGCACCTCTGCTTGCTCCAGTCGGCCCTGCTTGCTCCGGTCAACTCTGCTCGCTCTGGCCCAAAGATTTATTTTATTATTATAAATAAGTACACTGTTGCTGTCTTCAGACGCACCAGAAGAGGGCGTCAGATCTCATTACGGGTGGTTGTGAGCCACTATACAATTGCTGGAATTTGAACTCAGGACCTTTGGAAGAGGAGTCAGTGTTCTTACCCACTAAGCCATCTCACCAGGCTCCATCTTTTTCAACAATATATTTCTGCTCAAAGGACCTGCCGAGGTGGGGGCAATCTCTGAAGATGAACAGATGGGGTTCTTCACCGGAGGTCTGCAGGGACATCTGTCTCCAGAGAGTGCAGCTCATCTTTCAGGACAAGCTAAGTCTCCTGGGAGGTGAGATTCGTGGGTGGAAAGAGAGAACAGGTGTCTGTATACTGCAGGTCCTTGCCCCTGGTGTTGGTCACATCTGTACACATGAAGCAGTGACAGCAGGACAATCTATCCTGTGCTATTTGGGAAGCTGAGTCAGGGAAGGGGACATTGAACTCAGCTTTCTTTGTTGTTGTGCTTTTTTGAGACATGATCTTTCTATATCTCCCTGGGTGTCCTGGAACCTACTATGCAGAGCAGAATGACTCTGAACAGAGATGTGCTTGCTTTGCAAACCCCTCCTCCCCCCCCCCCCCCCCCCACCCAGTGCTAGGATTAAAAGTAGGCTGAATTCAGCTTTAACCACTCATGATTAGATTGGATTTTCTGAAGACAGTGTTTGAGGAAGGAGTTCTGAGTGCACACTTTCCTCTGTGGGGCCTTGAATTTGAAATCCTCTTGCTTCAGCCTGGAGTAGCTGAAGATGTATGGTATTTTTTCTAGCTACCAGTCTCTCTTTGCCAAACTTTTTGTTGAAAGAATGCCTCCACCTAAGTGTAGCCACTCTCAAATGTGTCCTTGAATGGTTCTTGACTAGTGATTCCCCTCTAGCTCTTGGAGAATAGGAAGTCTTCAGAATAACTCCCGTTCCCTGCCTCCATCTGTGCTGTTGACAGCTGATTCAGAGCTACTAGCTGAACCTAGGTTAGCATTAGGAAGTCAAAGCCTGTGGTACAGCTCAGTTTGTACACTGCCTGCCAAATGTGCACAAGGCTCTGTCTTAGACAACAGCACCACATAAAACAGTATGATGGCACATACCTGTTTACCTAGTACTAGAGAAGTAGAAACAAGAAGACCAGAAATTCAAGGCTAGCCTAGGACACATGAGATTCTGCCTAAAAACAAAAATTAAAAAAAAAAAAAAAAAAAAAAAAAAAAAGACTTGATGCTGGAAGTGGTCAGACCAAGATTGCTATTAGCCCTGGGTAGTATACACTGTCTCTAGGGGTGGGAGTGCTGATAGAGGGGCTGCGTTTGTCATTCAAAGACATGATGAAGTCATCTCCATACTCATATATGTGAAGAAGATGATCTTGTTTGGAGACAAGATCTCTACAGTCCAGTTCAGATGAGACAGTCCAGGACTGGAGCCCCAGCATCCAATATTTGATGTCCTTATAAGACATCTGTGTGAAGTTGCGCAGAAGAGGAGGGTGGGAGGCAGAGGCTGCATAGAAGCAGGAAGAAGCTGGGTGGAGACAGAAGAAGCCATATGGAGATATTGATGAAGAATGGAGACAGGAGGAGGCTCCATGGAGACAGAGAAAGAGGGGGCTGCTTGGAGACAGAGGAGGGTGATGGGGCCAGTGAGTTACTATTGTCTCAAGCCACTCTGTTATGATATCTCAAGAGCTAGGTAATCTCATCCATAGGCCATACTGGTTGCTGTCTAAAGTGGGCCATGTGTCTTTGTGTGCTCCGATGAGCTAGCTTCTCATCCACCCTTAGAAACTATCTTCATGGCTGGGTGATTCGAAGGGCCTCCAGGTTGGGCTTGGACCAGCATGCTGCCATTCTGTTGCCTGCTGACAGTAGGTGCTGTTTCCCAGGAAGGGCTGATCCTAACTGTGTTAGTTCTGGCTTTTCTTTGGTACTTCATACTTCCATGAGATCCATCTGTTTCTCTATCCTCCAGCTTTGTCCCCTGCTGTGAAGAAAATAACAGGTGGAAGAGGGAAGCCCTATAGGAATAGAGAACCCTGTGTCAGAGACTTGGCTAGCCTTGGCCCATGGGCCAGCGAGTTTTGTGTTCACACTCATGTGGTGGATCCTGCTGTCTTTCCATATCTCCACATTCATCACACTCTCCTGCACAGCTGCACTGCCTTGTCACGGTTGCTTCTGAGCTCAGCTGTCATTTATTAGTGTGAATGTGACAGTAGGGGCTCTTCAGGTCCTGTGACCCCCTCATGTGCATCAGGTTCTGAGTAAATGTCTTCCCAAGTGGCCGGCTGTATTATTCTCAATCTCTTTTCAACATGGTCTATTTTGCTTATCATCCAGTGAAACTGAAACAAGAAGGATTTACAGTGCAGCATCTGTGCATTCAGAAACCAGGGGCACATTGATCCTTCTCAGCCTGCAGGGGAATCCCCCTTTCATCCTGTGGGGCCCTGAAGGAGTGAGTATCTGTCCCCTGCTGTGGAGTCTGGAGTAGAAAAATAGACCCTGCTTTTGAGACAACAGCTGTTCCTAGCCAAGGAATTTCTTGGCTCCAAATAGGAGCTAGTGGTTCTTAAAGTTGGGCACAGTCTGTCACAATGGTCCTCTGAAAGAGCAGCCAATGCTTAGCCACTGAGCTGTTTCTCCATGTTTGGCTCTTGACCAAAACAAGGCCACTGCAAGAAGGAAGAAATCTGAGGAAGGTTTATTCTAGGCTGAAAAGATGTGATCAGCCACATCGTTTCCAGATTAGGAACATGTGTGCATTGTTTCCTTGAAGGGTTATTTTTGTGTTTTGTTTTATTGCAACAAGTCTCATGTAGCCATGACAACTTTGAGCTCACTATGTAGCCTAGTGAGCTTAAGGTTGAGCTTCTGATCCTCTACTTGCTTGAATCACAGGCAGGCGCTACCATACCCAGCTTATACATTGTTGGAAATTAAACTAGGGCTTCATGCATGTTGGTTTAAACTTTCCCACTAAGCCACAGTCCTAGCCCTTTGGGGGGCATTTTAGTACATAAGTGCTGTCTTCTCTCTTTGAACAGGTAAAATAAATAAAAGATGGGGATGGTAAGGCACTGTTGGTGGCCTGAGGACCCCCCCACCTCTTCTCTGGGGGTATGTGTGTGTGCTTTTGTTTTTTGTTTCTAGATTTATTTCTTTTTATTTTATATGTGTGAGTGTTTGCTTGCCTGCATGTGTGCATGTGTACCATCTGTATGCCTGGTACCCACGGAGAGCAGAAGGGGTTGGATTCTCTGGAACTGGGTTGCAGATAGTTGTGAGTTACCATGTGAGTGCTGGGAGCTGAACTTGGGTCCTCTGAAAGAGCAGCCAATGCTTAACCACTGAGCTGTCTCTCCAGCTCCTTCCTGGGTGTTTCCTTAAAACATTGATTCTAACAAGCTGGGCAGTGGTGGCACATGTTTTTAATCCCAGCACTCCGGAGGCAGAGGCAGGCATATCTCTTTGAGTTTGAGGCCATCCTGGTCTACAGAGTTGAGTTCCAGGACAGCCAAGACTACACAGAGAAACCGTGTCTCAGAAAACAAAACAACAAAACAAAACACCAAAAATTTTATTGTTGTTGTTGTTATTATTATTATTATTATTATTATTATTATTATTATTACTGTAGGGGACATATAGCACACATATTTTGGTCAAAGAACAACTTTTGTGGGTATCGGTTTTCTTCTTTCTCCTTTATGTGGATTTGGAGATTAAATTCAGGTCACTAGGCTTGAGTAGCATGTACCTTCATCTACTGAGCCACCTCTCCCAGGTATCTTGAGGATGGATTAATAATTACACATGAACTCCCTGTGCTGTTTTGGAGTGTGACATTATGTGGGTTAGTGTAGGGTTTTGGGTCCCTCCTTCTGCTTTGCCACCAGGCATGGCCCCTTGAGGAGGCAGAACGTGGGGAGTTTGACTGCACTTACCCCATGCTGCTGCTGGGTTTCAGGGGTCCTTGGGCCTGCGATGAGGCTGAGGTCATGGAGTTCTCAGGCTCTTGGACATACAGGCATTGCTGGGAGATTCAGAAGAGCTGAGAACAGAGTCGGGGCCCTCAGGCTGAGTCTAGTCTGGGACCCAGGTTGGGGAGGGGAAGGAGAGATCTGGCTAGTCCCGTGGTGTTTGGCTCGATGGGTAGCTGGCTTGGTGGTGGTTGTGGCTATGAGTATACAGAGAGGCCTTCTACAGGAGATTAGACAGCGGCTCTGTAGGCAAAGGCCTTCTCCATGGCTCTGCTCTGCGAATCCCAATGAAAAGAGGCAGTCCATGGTTCTAAGGCCTTTATCGTTATGGTGGGAAGTGGATGAGTAAAACCATACCCCACTTCTCAAGGTGGGCCTGAGGTTAAATACCTTTTGCAGGGAGGAATGTCTGGGAAGGAGAGCTTATTGGCTCTGACCTCTGGGCCTCTAGGTACCTCATTAACATGAAGACCTCTGTCGTAACCTATGTGACCTGTAATCATGTCTCTTTTATGTAAGAAGCGTAGCATGTGTTCTAAGTCAGGAGTCCGGCAGGGAGCTGGGAGTCATCTAAGCCTCAGGTGTGTGTCCACTGCGTCTCTGGATCTCGACCTGCTCTACCTTACCAAACTTGCTGGCATGGTTTTACATGTCACAGGTTAGTCAAGCTGTGAACTGTAGAGTAAGTCACAGTGGCAGCTCTGCTGGTCTCCAGGTCCTGGGAACAATTCTGAGGCTTCTGCTATGATGTCAGGTATGGATTTGACCTGGCTGTGTGTCAACTAGAATGAGAACAATGGAGTGAGAGTGAGACTGCTGAGATGGGTCAGGGCTGCAAGAGAAGACAGGCAGGAGGGGTCATTCATGTACCTGGGCAATGTAGAGTGAGTGGTGGTGAGGATCCATTTAAGCCTGGTTTTGGAGCCTGGCAGGACAGCACCAACTGCTGCAGTATTCATCCTTTGTCCCTTTCTGCTTCATTCTGTGGGCTCCATAAACCTCTTTTAGCCTCAGTGGAGACTGGGCACCCATGATATTTGGATGCCATAGCTGGTGTGTGTGTTAGGTGCAGATGGCCTGCACACTCTGGAGGATGAAACAGAGGTATAACAGGGCTGGTTCCTCCTGAAGCCTCTCTCTTTGGCTGTGTACTCACATACTTGTCCCTGTATGTATGGTGTGTCCTGACTCTCTCTACTCTTAAGGTCCCCAGTCGTACTGCCATGTGACATCCACTAGACACATCTTTGGTGATTATTCCTAGACAAGGGTGAACTTGGGCCCTCTGGAAGAGCAGCAACCACTCACTGCTGAACCTCTTTCTAGTCTCTCTTTCTATTTTTATGACACAGGGCAAGACAAGGGCCTCACCATGGATTCCAGGCCTCAAACTCATGACAATTCTCCTGTTTCCTCTTAAGCTCTGTTGGGATGATGGACATGTGCCACCATACTGGCTCTGCTAGCCTTTTAAAGGCTATGGTGGATAGGTTAGCAAGTATTGACCTAGAGCATTCGTCCTTGATTTTACTATAGAATTTTATTTTACTTAACAATATTTTGGTTTTTTGTTTATTTTCTTTGTGAGGTAGTGTCTCACTATGTAGCTCTGGTTGTTCTGGAACTCACACTTATAGAGATCTGCTTGCCACTGCCTCCCTAGTGCTGGAATTAAAGTTGCATACCATTATGCCCAGTTTAACTCAGATTTTCCTGAGACAGTGTCTCATGTATCCCACAGTGGCCTCAGACTCGTTATGTAGCCAAGGATGATCTTGAAATCCTGATCCTCCTGCCTCTATCTCCAAAGTGCTAGGATTACAGGTATGTGCCACACACAAAGTCCCACTATTACATAAAATTTGACATGGTGGTATATGCCTGTAGTTTCAGTACTTGGGAGGTAGAAATAGATTAACTCAGCTACAGTGAGTTCAAGGTCATCCTGGGCTCCCAGAGATCTTGTCCAAAAACATACAGACTCCCCGCCCCAAACATACTCATATATATGTGGAATTTCATGGATTCCCACACCTGTATATGTAGCACCTCGATGAAGGTAGAAGCTTGTTCTCCTCTATCCCACATTTCCTGGGGCAGAGCTCTGTCTGACCTGTCTGCTTTTGTAAAAATATACTTTATTTTACTTTGTATATTATTGATGGCCTGGGTGTCTCTGCTGCAAATGGCCTGGGGCTCAGCAACATGTTAGTTAAAAGGAGGCAATGCATAATTGTGAGATATTTTATTATAAGAAAGAGGAAAGAAGCCAGCCATGACCATGTGGAGAGAAAGAGAGGAGAGGAAGGAGAGGAGAAGAGAGGGAGAAAGAGAGAGAGAGGGCAAGAGAGGAAGGAAGGAAACAAGAGAGAGAGGAGGGGGCAAACCTCCGCTTATATTGTCAGGCAAGGCTATTTGTCTGTGGGGTGGGCATTCCTGGCTGTGGTCAGATGACTGGGGGTAGGGTCCAGCTAGAATACTGGGAGCTTGGGGCATTGTCTACGTGACAGAACACACATATCCTGCAGGGGGCTGTTAGATGTTGTGACTGAAACAGGAGCCAGGGACCCAGAAGTCATGCTAACTCCTTCCGTCTCTTGCAGGCAGAAATCGCCCACTGGGGCTTCAGAGTTCCAGACCTATACTTGACTGAACCCAGGTTGCCTGAATAGATCACTGCTCCACATATTATTGCGGTTTTTTTGAGACAAGTTTTTCTTTCTCTTTTTTTTTCTTTTTTCTTTTCTTTTCTTTTCTCTTCTCTTCTCTTCTCTTCTCTTCTTTTCTTTTCTTCTTTCTTTCTTTCTCTCTCTTTCTCTCTCTCTCTTTCTGTCTGTCTGTCTGTCTGTCATTTTTTTCTGTGTGTGCATGTAGCCCTGGTTGTCCTGAAACTTGCTATGTAGACCAACCTGGCCTCAAACTCAGAGATCTGCCTGCATCTGTCTCCCAAATGCTGGGATTAAAGGTGTGCACCAACACACCTTATTTTACTATTTATTTGCTTGTTTGTTTATGTGTTTATATATTTATGTATTTATTTATTTCCCCCACCCACCCCTTAGGTCCTTATTTTAGTTTGTAAATGTAAGTAACTTAGCTAGTTTTCTGTCCCCGGTATTGGGTTTACTCAACACACTCCTCATCAATGTTTCCCATTCCATCTAACTACTGAGAGTCCAAAGCCTGGCATGTCTGTGCTGTGATTCTGGTCCCTTGGTACTGGGTAGGCTGTGTTAGTAAACTCTATGCCAATTCCACCTGCATCAGGTGACCTAGTCAGGAAGGTTTTTGAGAAGTCTTGCAGATGGTCACCAGCATTTAGCACCTTCTTCCTGTGAATTCAGAATCTAAGAGGGAGAGAAAAAAAAAGGAGGGCAACAGAGTCTGGTTTACCTGGGATATAACACATCCTTTTTGGTACACTCCCCTCAGGTGCATGGTGTGCAGCACACCCATGTAGCAAGGACACTGTACTCATTTGCAGTTGGTTTCTTGTTTTAGCCTTCATTGTTTATCCTTCACACCAGCCAGCTTCACAGTGTAGTTTAGAGGGACCCAGAAGCTGCTCTTGTGCCTTTTGGGCAGAGTTCCCCTGGCATTCCTGCTCCTAGTCATCTGGAGTGAATGGTCATGGGAAGAGCCTGGGATGGCACAGACATAATGGAGTCCCATCCTAATGTTCCTTAGCGGAATGTATCATTAATCATGAGCCAGCTTTGCTTTCAGCTTGGATGTCTGGCACATTGGGGTAGCACTCGAATTCACCCCCTTTGAGAGCTGCTGTCCAAACCCCATTCCCTTCAGGAAGTGGTTATGTCCTTCAGAACTGGAGTTTCCCTCAAGGGTCAAGATGTCTCAACATTCAGTATTGATTAATGTAGGGTGTGAATGATCAGGACTCTAACATCTTCAACAGAGGTGGGCAGATTCAGCCTCCCTCTCCTAGGACTAGCCTGGGTATCCTACAGGATGTGAGTTTTAATTCTAGCCTCATCAGCGGGAAGAGGACTGCTGACGCCATGCCCCAGGGAATGGGCACAGTGCTAACTATTGGGACATCCTGAGGGTTCTCTGTTCTTGTGCATGTTAACCATTTTAGTGCCCGTCTCCCTGCTTCAGACCTGGTATATTGGCCCAAAGGCAGTGCTGATTGGGGAAGACTGAAGCAGATTCTTGGATGGAGGAACAGAGGCAGACATAGTGTAAGAGACATTATAGGGCTCTGGGAAGTCCTGGGAGGCTGGGATCCCTTAAAGGGATGCAAAGGTGAGTGGGGGCTTTGGCAGGAGAGAAACTCACAACAAGCTTGTACTTGGATCCAGCGGCTCTTGGGCAGTGGGTGTCTCCAGAGGAGGCTGAGCACCATGCTCTCTACCTGAGATAGTGTAGGCACACCCTACTCATTCCCTATGCTCCATTCTCTCTTCGTTCTCTCCCCAAGGCTGGATGGGTACTCTATACTTCTTTTATATTATTATATGCAAGCCTTCACCGTTTGAGCCTTGCTGTGTAGCATGCACATGATGTGTCCTGTGAGTTTTAGAAAGCTCTAGAAAGTAAACAAATTACAGCTTCCACTTGGTAGACAATCCTTGAGCTTCCCTGATAGCCTTCAGCTGGTAGCTGTCAGGGCCGACTGGTACTTTCTTTGCCTGTACCTGGCTCCTTAGATTGGCCCCAGCTTGCTCGATTTTGAGGGATTGTGGGTAGAAGCTGAAGACAACACTTAAGAAAATAAACAGGTAGAGGCAGGAGCAAGCTCCTTTCACTTCTTCCTCATCTGTCACCCTTCAATCCACTCTCTTATGTCCTGAGTTGCCAGGAGAGAAGCAGACTGAAGCTGGCTATGCAATCTGTCCTTTAACCAAAACTGTAACAATTTGTGGCTCTCAGTTCTGATTGTGCCTGTTCACAAGTGCCCTAATTCTATGCCTTGTTTTAGGGTTTAAAAATTTCCACTCTTCTTTCTGATTTCTAAGTTATAGAGTTAGAAACATCCTTGCTTAATTGGAGCCAGCAAGGCTCCAGGGATATGGGTTGTGTCAAAGGTCATTTTCTTAGCTTCCCTAGCTAGAGAGAACTAAAAGCTGCCTTCTCCCTTTGTACATCCTTGAAAGCTCCCTGTGGGAAGGTCAGTGACCCATTGACCTACATGCTGTGTGCTTTGAGCTGACTGACTGTGTGATTGGGATGCTGGGGGGCCAGAGCTGGAAAGATGACTCAACAGTTAAGAGTACTGGCTGTTCTTCTGGAGGACCCAGGTTCAATTCCCAGCACCTACATAGATGCTCACACTGTCTGTAACTCCAGTTCCAGAGGATCTGACACTCCCACACAGCCACACATGCAGTCAAAATACCAGGGCACATAAAGTAAAAATAAATAAATTATATATAATTCCTTTGGGTTTTGATCCCTCCTGTGTCTTTGGCAGGGGATGGGGTGGGGTATGTCACATCACTCCTTTAGTTCTATGTTTTTTTGGAAAGACACAACCCTAGAAATGCTGCCTGGCCCTGTTTAGGGACACCAAGCCATGCTCCTTGTATATTGCAGGACTTTCTTGTAACTGCCTATGGTTAAGTAATGACACAGAGACTAATTAATATTCATTATAGCTGAGGGCTTAGCTGGGCAGATTCTCAATTAGCTCTATCTATATTATCCTGACTATCCCAGTCCTGCATCCTGCTAGTACTTTACCACTCTTTCAGCCCTGGTACATCTGTTCCTCTCCACATCCTGCTGGCAAATCCTGTGTGTATCAATTCTCCAAGAGACCTTTTCTCTGCCTGGAAGTTCTGCCCTCCTTTCCTGCTTCAGCTATTGGGTATCCACTCTTTATGGTGAATCTTTACAAACTAGAAAATCTGGTGATGGCCCATAGCTCTCTGTCATTCAGAATTAACAGGTGAATATACAGAGAAACACCTTCACAGAATGCACACAAGGTAATCCTTGAGTGGATTCAGTAGAAGAGGCTTGTCAGTGAGACTCTCTCCTCCCTCCTCCTCTTCAGAGGTAAGGATAGGTGTCCTCAGGAAGTCAGCCTGATACTTATGTCTGTTAGGTTTCTGATTCTTCTGAACCTTATCTAGAAGCTCTCGTGTCAGTCTCAGCCAATAACAATGTTTTTCAGAGCCTTCTAGTGGAGGCGGGTTTTCTGAATTATAGCTCTTCCTGCTCACACCTTGCCCTCACTAAAGTGCCGGAAAATCTAGGAATATTAAAGGAGTTCCAGGGTCACTAATAGCTGCCTTGCTCAAGACATCGCTGCAGCTCCCTGGAATCTCACCTGCTTTCCTCATACCACACATTGTTTAGGGATGTTTTATAAAGGGCAAATGCTGATTCCTTGTATATATGTAGTTTTGAGCCCTGGCTTTCTGAATATAAGCGGACATTTTTCAGGTCTTTTATTTAGAGCTGGGGTTCTAGTTTAGTTGTAAAGTGTCTTCACAAGCACAAGGCTACAAGTTAATTCTCTAGTAATAAAATAAACAAAACCTTAGTTTTCCATGAATGGCATGGCATCAGGCACTCTGGTCTTTGGCAGTTGGCGGCAGGGAGATTAGGAGCTCAAAGGTCATTTTTGGCTACATTTTGAATTTGAGGCCATCGTCTCAAAAAAACCAAACCAACCAAACAGTACAACCCAATAATGTGGCCTGGGAGATAGTTCAGCAGTTAAGAGCACTTGCTGCTCTTGCAGAGGATCTGGGTTCAAGTCTTACCACCCATGTCAGGTAGCTCACAACAACCTGTAAGCCCAGCTCCAAGGGATCCAACAACTTCTTCAGGCCTCTGTGGGCACATACATGCACACGAACATACTTGTACGCACACATACACACACACACAAATTCACATAATTAAAAATAAAAAATAAATCTTAAAACCAAAACATCACCAAAACGTTTAGAGACAGAGCTTTACTTCCTAACTAGTAAGTAAATCTAGGCCTAGAGGACATTAAAAACATTATTTTTTTACTTTTATTTTTATTTGTGTGTGTGTGTGTGTGTGTGTGTGTGTGTGTGTAGGGTACCTCCAGAAGCCAAAAGAGGACATCAGATTCACTGAAGCTGGAGTTACAGGCAGCTGTGAACCACCTAGGGAGGGTGCTGGGTCCTCTGGAAGAGCAGTGAGCACTTTTAATCACTGAGCCATCTCTGCAGTCCTATAGAAGACATGTCTGAGCACACCATGTCTTACATTAGAACATTGCTCAGACATGAGGCCATTTTATGATTGGCCTGCGAATACTGATGAGTGGCAGGTAAGTACCCTGTTGGTCTGTCTCTGTCCTACAAAGTAGAGAGGCAGTTATGTTTGGGCACTGAATTCAGAAGGTAGAGAAATGAACCATGTGTATGGATGTATGTAGCGTATGTTCCTGTGTGTGCACTGTGCATACATGAGGCCAGGTACAGGGCAGCAACCTTAAGGTCCATGTGGACAGGTACAAGGGATTGTTGGGGTCCAGCCAGGGTTTACCTTGCCTCCAGCTCCTGCTGTTGTCATAGAAGGTCAACTAAGAGTTCCTCCTGGAACAAGCCATGAGGACTGCTGATAGAGCAGTAGGTCATAGCTGGGGACAGGGAGCAATGGAAGCCTGCATTTTCTGTGCTCTTACCTGTGTGGGAGTAGCTTGGAAGCCAGTCCAGAGAAGTTTTAAGCAGTGGTTTGTCCTGTTACTATCTCTGATTTTATTAACAGTTACTGTTAAGGGAAAGCCATGACCTGATCTATTTGGTTGCTATTGACATTTGCCTCAGTTCGTGAATTCCAGCACATTCTTCCTGTTTTGCATGGTCTTCAGATCCTCACACTGCTTGGAGCTCTCCCTTTTCCACCACAGTGGATGCTACTTATGATTATGGAGCCCTCTGAGGGCAAAGACACATGCTAGAAATAGAACATTAGGCTTGTCGAGTGGAGGTGGCACCTGTCTTTAATTCCAGTGCTAAGGAAGTGGATCTCTGAGTTTGAGGGCAATGTGGTCTGCAGAGCAAATTCCAGGACAGCCAGGGCTACACAATGAAATGCTATCTCCAAACACCAACCAACCAACCAACCAACCAACCAACAAACCAACCAACCAACCAATAAACCAACAAACCAACAAAAAAAAAATAGCATTAGGACAGGCAAAATGAGATGGCTCAGTGGGTAAAGGCATTTGCCTTGAAAGTCTGACAACTTGAATTTAAGCTCTGGAACCCTCCCTCATGGTGGTAGGAGTGAACTGACCCTCTAAAGTTGTTCTCTGACCTCCACAGATGTACTGTGGCATGGACATACCCCTTCTTACATGAAACAATAGTAAATAAAATAATTAGAAAGGCTTTAGACCCTGGGTCCCTCCATTGCTTTCCCTCTTATACCAAAATTCCAATAGTATTGACTTGTAGATAGTGTATGGTGGTGATGAGGTCAAGATGCTTCTGGAATGTGCTGGTGAGGATGTAGGCTGGGAGGGTTAGATCAAACAATCGTAATGAGCTGCCATGATTATGATGTGGTATTCCAGAAGCACACACAAAGTCCCACAGCACAGAGCAGATGAAATATCCACCTTACCTGTAGCAGGACAGTCTTGGAGGACTTACTGCAGGAGGTTGCATAGAAGAACTTATGAATCTGTAGTCCTCTGATGAGTGGAACAGTGACTCTTTCAGCCAAGAAGAAGGAAATGTATTGAGACCAGAACGTTCCACCAGACAATGTCCCTCTTAACTCACTGTGAACTCAAGACTTGCTGTTCTCTGCCAAGCTTGACAGGCGGCTGACTGGGGATTGTGCTCACATTTGCTCCATGGGTTCCTTTTTAGGGCATAGTGTTCACAGCTATGTCTATGTGTTGAGCCTGGGGTGCTTTGAAAGTGCCATATGAACTCTGCAGAATATGGCTGGTTCTAAAATCCATCAGAGTCATTTAAAAACTCTTAAGCTGAAGGCAAGAAGGTATCAGTGATGTCTGAGTGCTCTGAGCTGGTCCCAGCGGCCTTCGGGCCAAGGTGTTTTGGGTGATTTTGCTTCCTAGATAACTGTGTGGGTGGCTTAATGGACATCTCACCTTGGTTCCATCAAGAAGGGACCACATGGTGGTGGCTTTCTGTGACAAAAGCCCTCCCTCCCTTCCTCCTCCTCCTCCTCCTCCTCCTCCTCCTCCTCCTCCTCCTCCTCCTCCTCCTCCTTCTC
>JADRCD010194284.1:7333-22820 GCA_019843815.1 Montemys delectorum | reverse complement strand
TCTCTCTCTCTCTCTCTCTCTCTCTCTCTCTCTCTTTCTTTTGTTGTTTTTTGAGACAGGGTTTGGCTGTCCTGGAATTCAAGGATCATTTCTGAGGATGAAAAAAATGGTTTCAGAAGCAAGGCCTCAGAGTCTGAGAGATGGCTGAGCAGTTAAGAGCTGTTCTTCTAAGAATGCACACGGCAAGGATTACAGTCTCTACTGACTAAATACTGACAGATTCTCGGGTATCAGTGGCTCTAATAGTCACACAGCTGCTGATGCTGATGGGCATTTAGGGGCTCCAGTAGTGTCTTCCACACAAAACTTTGATGGCATTTCCCACATTGCTTTGCAAGTTTCTACTGTCCTCATTAGTGCCAACATAGAAGAAACACATCCTCTTCATAGAGTCACAGACCCCAAGATCAAGTGGTCAGAGTCAGGTAGACTTTACATTTAAAAGTGAAGGGTCGAACAGCAGGCATATAGCATAGAGCATCCTTCCCAGTCATACCAGATAATGACAATGATGAACCACGTGATGGTTGAGGGGCACCCTTTTCACAGTGCTCCCTACCAGCACTTCTGGACACCCCTCACATTCCCTTATGGTCAGACACTCACCAGAGTTATATGATTCTTGTAACAGTTGACAATGAATCTAGTGAGTCCATAAGCAGCAGGTAGTGCGGCAGCTGGCAAAGACCTTTATGAGCACTGCTGGCCTTCTCACTTCCACTCTCACTTTTTGCCCCCATATTCCCATGTGACACCTATGAACCTTGCCAGCCCTTGTGAGGAGCTAGGAGCCACACACCTCCCCCTCCCTGTCCTCCCCCTGCAGCTCTGCTCTATCTCCTGTTGCTAGGATCAGGAAACATGAATGAATTATGGATCTCTGATTCTCTCTTGAAGGCCCTATCTGTAATGCTGATGAGCTCAAAGTCCTCCCATTTCTTCTGGTTTCTTTCTTCCCCCTCCCCCCCCCCCACCCCTCCCCCCCCCCCCAGACAGGGTTTCTCTGAGTAGCCCTGGCTGTCCTGGAACTCACTCTGTAGACCAGGCTGGCCTCGAACTCAGAAATCCACCTGCCTCTGCCTCCCAAGTGCTGGGATTAAAGGCATGCGCCACCACCGCCCGGCTCTTCTGGTTTCTTAAATAAAAAAAAAAAAAAATCAGTTTTACATATGAAGCAGTGGTGTCCAAGCCCCAGTTGCCTTGGCAGCTGCTTCTGCTGAAGTGGGTGCTGATTCCCATGCAGAAGGCCAGGCCAGGCTTGGCTATTCATTCTGGGGACCTTGCAGGATTTTTCTGGGCCTGTGAGTTTGTAGGGCATGCTCTCTTCTCTCTTTCTGTGCTGAGAAAAGTGGGTATAAGCACTAGACATGACATTTTATATAAAGACTAGATAGGACATTTTCTACGTGCATGGCCTGCTCCTGTGGGGTACAGTGCAGGTATTGGAGGCCAGACCTTAGACCCTTCCTCTTTCTCTTTCCTTCTTTTATTGTCTCCTTTTCTAGCCTCTACCCTAGAAGGCCCAGGCCTCTTGTGTGCACAGATGCTCAGCAGTTAGAGCACTGGCTGCTTTTGCAGAGGACCCACTTTCCATTCCCAGCCCCAATATGACAGCTCCCAACTGTCTGTAGCTCCAGTTCTTGGGGATCCAATGTCCTCTTCTGACCTCCACAGTCATAAGGCATGCACTACACGACATACATGCAGGCAAAATACCCACACACATAAAAGTAGATTATTTATTTAAAAAAAAACTTAAAAAAAGAAGGCTTTCCCAATTATTCATGTGGCCAGGGAGTAATAACCAGACTATAAAATAAAGAACTCAAAAAATTAAACACCAAAATTTCTTCCCCAAATTATCTAATCAATAAGTGGGCAAATGAATTGAATAAACAATTCTCTAAATAAGAAGTGCAAATGTTTAATAAGTATGTGACATAATAAATGTCTGCAGAATTGTATATGAAATAATAAATGCCCACAGAATTACAAATCAAAAGAATGTGAAGATTTTACCTCCTGCCTATCAGAATGGTCATTGCCCCAACAACAGCAAATCTCTGGCAAGGATGGGAAGGGTACCATTATCCACAACTGGTAGGAATGCAAAACTAAAACTAAAACTTTATATTGTCGGGGTCCAGCCTTGACACAGGATTGGAATTCTCACCTGGAAGCAGGGATCTCTGGAGGGTGAATAATAAACACACACAGACTACTTTTTGGTTACAAACCGACAGGCTTTTTTAAGGTTTAAAGTTGTTCTCTCTTTCTCTCTCTCCATCTCTATTAGCTTGAAGGTTGTATGTATTTTTGTTCTCTCTCTGGGCTGGGGGTTGTGCTCTCTCATTTGCTTCCTTTCTCACACTCACATACTCACTCTGTGTGTTCTTTTTCTTCTTTTACACATACTTCACACATACTTTTCACACTCTTTCACACATTCCACAGTCTCTCCTCACGTTCTCTCTTCACTCTCTCACTCACACTCTCTCTCCACGCACACCTCACACTCTCTCTTCAGACACTCATACTCTTTCCACACACACCTCACATTCTTTCTCGTTTCACTCCACACTCTCTCTCCACACGTTCTCCACACACTCTACACTCACCTTACATACACATGTGCACCTCACTCTCTTGCCACTTCCACTTGCTCCCTTGCCTTTTTCTTGCCCAAGTCTTTTATTGTTACTCCAAAAGCAGGTAGGAAAAAAGACATGTATAATCATTGCCAAATCAAATTCAAAAGAATGACCACATCCCACAAAGAATCAAGAATTGTTGCCTCCCTCTGCCTGAATGCTGAGAGTGTATTCCTCTGCCTGAATTCTGAAAGTGAAAGCAGCTGAACAGCCTGGGGCTGTAGCTGCCACCTGTGGTGTCGAAACAATGCCTACAGCCTGCAGAAGCAGATCTGCTATTAGATTCTACAAACCCTCCTGTTTGAAGACATTTGCTTACTGTAAACAATGTTCCTGCCTGAGAGTTGATTCCACTGAGAACTTGGCATCTAACCATCTAGAGTTGTATTTACGTTATGCATATATTGTGTTCAATGTGTTGGTTTCACTTTGGTGCCCCCGGAGATAAATACCCATTTCACCCCGAAGTAAATGCTTTGATATACCTACTTGGCAGCCCTCCGTGTCTTTTTTTGCCCATTTATTTCCATAGGTCTAGTCCAGCCTCCAGCCCGAAGTGACCCACGGACCCGAGTAGATCCGCTGGTCTGACTCTACAAAGAATTACAATTGTTCCCCAAAGTTTCAAGCTTCTCCTATTCCCTGACTTGTCGCCAAAATAATAATAATTGCAAACTTATCATTATTTAAACTTAACTTTTGACTTACTATACTCCAGGGCTCAGAGCTCTGAGATCAGCTACTTGCATTTTCCTGTGAAGCTCTAATGATAAATGATATGGGCAAAGCTGCCAGGCAGTGGCCAGAAAGAATCAAGTTAACCCTTAACTCAGTAGTTCTGCTAGCTTTCTGCTTCTGCACATTGCACACAATGACTCTTCTAAGAGTCCCAGTGTTTTGACTTAGTTTTACTAATAAATAATTTTATGTATGCTATACTTTCTTATCCACACATATCCAAAGGAGACCAGGAACTACTCTCAAATATTATGCAAAACTCATTTCACAACTTCAATAACGTTTTCCTTTCTCCGGGTCCCAATGTTGGCTCTATTTCATTTTCCTATAATTTCTTCAAACTTTCTTTGCAAGTCAAACATTAATCTGGAACTACCATTGTGCAATTGTTACATTGTTCCCAAGATGAAAACGCACAACACGCACCTGGGCCATTAATACTCTGCTGTGCTATGCCCCTATACTTCAATTTTTAATTGTTTAAGAATCATTACATTAAAGAACATCTAGTTTCACAGAATTCACCAGAGCAGAAGAAGAAGGGAGTAGGAAAGTCAGATATAATAGAATAATCATACACACCAAGGCCAACTGAAAGCAGTCATACACAAATGAAATCTATACAGCTGTTGTCCAGGAGAAATGGGAACAACCATTTTTCTTTTCTTTTTTTTTTTTTTACACAAATTGCGGCTGTGGGCTACCGAGATGTCTCCATCCCTGCCTACTGCAGGCAGTCCCTGTCATGGTATGCTGTTTCCAGCAGAAATGAAATAAATGGGTAGCCAACTGAGTTGCATCTTGGAGTGTCCAGGGAGGAAAAAATATGTAAATTTTTAGGAAGAAACTTAAATCAACTCATTGTAGGGTGATGCTCAACTACAAAGCAACCCTAGGTTATGAGAATTTTCTCCAAGTTTCCCCAGTACTAACCATAATTGTGATAGGAGAAAGGGAAATATGAAAGCCTTCCTCAACTGACGTGAATGCCAAGAAACATGAGATTCCCACAGAATGAAAACTCCTGGAGTCAGCTTCCTTACCTGGCCCTTCTCCCACTCACTATAGTTTTTGCACTAAGCTTGGGGTTTGTAGGTAAACAAATTGACTTTTAAATCAGCTGTAAATGTTTACAAAGGTTTATTTTATGTAGATCGGTGTTTTGCCTGCGAGTTTATCTGTATGAGTCCCCGATTCCCTGGAATTGGAGTCACAAATAGTTGTGAGCTGCCATGTGGGTGCTGGGAATTGAACATATGTCCTCTGGAAGAGCAACCAGTGCTCTCAGTTGCTGAGCCAACTCTCCAACCCTGGAATAAAGCCTTTTATGGCAGAAAGGGCCATGTGGATAGGACTGGGAACAACTCTGTCAAGATGGAAATGGAAAGCAGTAGTATACCCCTGGGGCATCGTGTTCTTAAAGATCTAAGGGTAGGGTGGCGATTTCTCATGTCTTCATGGAAGATCTTAGGGCTGCTGCAAAGTTTGTAATGTATGTTTCTAGTTTGTAGGGAGGGACAGGTTCCAGTGTATGCATGCAGGCAGCTGCGAAGCAGACTTGGGCATCTAGTTTCCAAAACACTCACACACTCTACTTCCTCTCATCACAGATTGCAAAAGGCCATCTGTGTTAGCTCAGGGAGAAAGAAGGAAAGTCCCCAAACAAAATTAGATGTCAAAACTACAGGGATTGCCTCCATTCTCCCCTTTTGTTCAGGGACAGTGAAAACCCTGTAGTTGTGGTATACAATGGTGCTCCTTAATACCTGACAAAGTCTGTTACCAAAGTTCCTGCCCACGAAGGCCTGGTCCTGGGTGCAGTCATTCAACTTCATAAAGAGAAATCAATGTAAAACATATAAAACAGGGAAATGGCTTACAGTTTGGGTAGAAAATGGGGAGCAAGCCATGCTTAGCCTGCCTCTGCCTTCATCACAGCAGTGTACAAAGGATGAAGGGATGGCAGGAAGCCAAGAAATTTCTAGATCCAGCTATGGGTTCCAGTGGGCCATGAAGGTCTTATTCCGGAAGAAGGGGCAAGATCCTGTCTCTGCTCAAAGCTGATTTTTCTTGTTGGAATGTTTTGTTTGTTTGCTTGTTTGTTTTTAAATTTTTTTTAAAATTTTTTTATTATGTGAGTACACTGTCTCTTCTCTTCAAGGACACCAGAATAGGGAATCAAATCCCATTTCAAATGGTTGCTGGAAATTGAACTCAGGACCTTTGGAAGAGCAGTCAGTACTCTTAATCTTAACCACTGACCATCTCTTCAGCACCCCCATGCCCCAAGAAAGACAGTTTTAAACAACTCTTAATTATGAGGGAACAATGCAGCACTGCTTCAGCCTGTGCTGGCCATCAGTGTGAGGGACGTCCAGGGGTGGACAGCCTGCCCATGGGCAGCTTCTTGTGCAGTTCCACTGGCAGCCTAGCACATGTAGCTAGCATCACATGCAGCTGGTATCACATGCAGCTGGCATCACATGCAGCTGGCATCACATGCAGCTCGCGTCACATGCAGCTGGTGTCACAAGCTTTCCCATCGTCTTTTTGCACCACATCCTGTCCAACAGAAGTTTCCAGCCAAGTTGATCTGAGTGATCTGCCTCCCTTAGGTGCTCCCTAGGCTGTGGGTTTTTTTGGTGTGTGTGTGTGTGTGTGTGTGTGTGTGTGTGTGTGTGTGTGTCAGTGGCAGCAGCAAGGAGTGGGGTGGGGTGTGGGGCAATGCTGGGAAACTGTTACCGAGTGACATCCCCATGCTCTTCTGTTCTTCAAAGTCCTGTTACCAGTTGTCTTTTTTCCTCTTTAGTTTTTCCTATTTCAGATTGCTTTGCAGTTTGTGATGGACATGTCTTGCACTAGTCAACAGGATGCTACAAAGAAGATTCTACTGTATTTCCTCAGATTTTGTTTGTGAGCCCAGCTTTAAATGGCTGAGCCATCTCTTTATCCCTACTATATTTTCTTCATATCAGATCAATGTCTCTTTTTACAATTAAAAAAATAAATTATTTAAAACATAATTTATTTTATGCATCTGTTGCTTTGCCCTCATGTATATGTACGTATATAGCACATGCTTATCATTTAGGGCAGTCAGAAGGAATCAAATCCCTTAGAACTGGAGTTACAGACAATTTTAAGCTGCTAGGAATTGGACCCAGGTCCTGTGGAAGAGCAGAGGCAGATACTGTTAGCCACTGAACCGTCTCTCTAGCCCCCTGCTTCTTTTAGTGATCACTGGCTGCATGGGTCAGAACAAGACTAACCTCAGACATGGAGGGGTTATATATATTTGTTTGTAGGGTTGCCAAAAGAAAATGCCAGGGGGAGCAGCCAATGCATATTTGTTTTTATACATTCTGGGGAGAAGTCCAAAGTCAAGGCGGTGTCTTTTGTCTTCATGTCACCTTGGCAATCTCTCTCTATGTCTGTGGCCAAATTTCTCCTTCTAAGGATAAGTCATACTGCATCAGGGTCTGGTCTTCTGACCACTGCAGCCTAACCTCCCAGTCACCTTTTAAGGTACTGGCGATACTTTAGCTTATAATGTAGGGGAACACAAATCACCCCATAATGAGAGAGATCTAAAGAAAAGATTAGAGAGATGGTTCAATAGTTAACAACACTGACTGCTTTTCCATAGGACCCAAGTTAAAGTCCCACCACCCACATGACCCCTCACATGGTCTGTTACTCAATTTCCAGAGGACCTGACATCCTCACATTGACATACATAAAGGCAAAACACCAATGCAAATAAAAAAAAATCTTTTAAAAAGGTGCTATTGTACTCTGTGCCCCCTGAAAACACCTAGAGTCAATTTGCCTGTATCTCTCAGGAGACCTGAGCCTGCTGAGCAGGGTGTGATGGAGGGGAGGTTGAAGAATGTGAGGGAGCAGAGGAGAGAAGATCTCAGGGCTTCTGTACAGAAATTTTAAGGACAACAGTGTGTTATCCTGGACATGGAATACTCACAAGAACCTGGAGGGTCAGAGAATGACTGGATACTGAACAGTCTAGTGAGGAGGGAAGTTGGTGAGTGGCCTGGCAGTGAATGTAAAGTGTATGTGCTAATGGCCCATAGGCTCATCTAGTTAATAGTTGGTCTGCAGGTGGTAGCACTGCTGGGGAAGACTCAGGAAGTGTAGCCTTAGTAGAGGAGGCGTGTCATTTGGACTGGGCTTTGAGGATTTCTAAAAGCCATTTTTAGTGTGCCTCTCTCTTTCTGCCTCTTGCTTGCAGATCAGTATGTGAGCTCTTAGATGTTCCTTTACTCTACTGTCATGGACTCTAGTCCTCAGAATTGTAAAATTAAGCATTTTTAAAAAAGCTGTTTGGGTTCTGGTGTTTTACCATAGTAACTACCATAGCTAAGATGGGACATGATGAAATCAAATATGTGAACACATCCCAAGCAATGATGAAATCAAATGTGTGAACACATCCCAAGCAATGGACTCCAGAAATTGCCACCTACTGGCTTGGGGCATATTAAACTTTTTTTTTTTTTTTTAATCAAAGTATATATATATTTTTAATTGATTTAAGTTTTATTGCATTATGGTGAGAAAAGATCATGATTTCAATTTATCCGAATTTGTTAACATTCAAAAACATATTTTAAGTAAACAGGATTAAATAACATTTTTTTAAAAGATTTGTTTTATTTTATGGGTATGAGTACACTGTAGCTGTACAGATCTCCGTGAGCTATCACGTGTGTGGCTGCTGGGAATTGAACTCAGGACCTCTGCCAGCCCCACTCGCTCCTGCGTAATTCATTGTAGCTGTCTTTAGACATACCAGAAGAGGGCATCAGATCTCATTACGGGTGGTTGTGAGCCACCATGTGGTTGCTGGAATCAGAACTCAGGACCTTCGGAAGAGTGGTCAGTGCTCTTACTCGCTGAGTCATCTCGTCAGCCCTGAATCACATTCTTGTTTCCCATGTGTACCCCAACTTCTCCCAGAGACCCCTCCCTTTAATACCTATAATACCTTTTTTGTCATATTCTTTAAATTTTTTTTTTTTTTTTTTTTACAAGACAGAGTTTCTTTGTGTAGTCCTGGTTGTTCTGGACTCACTCTATAGACCAGGCTAACCTCGAACTCAGAAATACTCTTGCCTCTGCCTCCCAAGTGCTGGAATTAAAGGTGTGCACCACCATCGTCTGACACATTCTTTAAAATTTATAAAATATTATAACAATAAAAATGAGTATTATAAAAGTTGTTTGATATAAAACAACAATCAACTGAACAGTCTTATGTAGATGCTTGTCTACAGCAATACTGAAAATACATACATTTTTCTCAATATAAATTTTAAATAACTCCAAACATATTAACTGTATATTTTAAAATAATACATCACTACTAGTATTTTTTTAATCAACATAAATATATAAACTCTGTTTGTTTGTTTTGTATTTAGTAGAGCTTAAAATCTTGGCTCTTACTGTGGTACAAGCCCAAAATAAGAACAATTTTTAGACATTGGATTTCATTGTAATAAGGCTATACTTCGATGACCCTCACATCACCAAAGGATTTTACCTCCATCGTAGCTAAGCTGAGAGTTGACAGTTCCGCTGCACCAAGAAATGAATTGTAGGCACGATTTTTGGATGCAGACTTCCTGCTATGGACAAAGCTAATTGACTTGAGTGAGTGACTTTATTCTCAGCCCACAGAGAACAAGTTACATTCATTTAAGAAATGGTGTAGGTATTAAGATGGTCTATCCATAAAGTCATTCACTAACTGCTTCAGTGAACAATGGTTCTGCTTGGAGGGTGGCCACAGACATTAGGTGAGGGTAAGAATCTGGTTCATTGGCTGTGATAAGTTGGAAAAGCATTCATTTCAGAGAAAGAGTAACTTAGAAAGTCCTCTTCTTCAAACTTGATACAAGAGTTACAAACGTCAAGCAAAGCATTCAGTCTCACTCTTTGTTGTTCTCTTACAAGCCACCTCCCAAGTTCATCGTTTACATTTCTTTTGGGTATATAAACACTTTTGAAACATGTAAGCTGTTCTGAAAACCATAGTATAGTGTAAAAACATGAAATAAACAATACTACTAATAGAGAGGCTGAGATAGGAGAAGCATGATTTCAAGACCAATATGTGGTACACAGCAAGACATTGTCATATACAAACAAGCAGAAAATGTGTATGGATTTTACAATATTGGACTTATTTCTCCAATTACCAAATTAGAGACACCATTGGATGACATTCAACAAATTTTTAATTCCTCATATTTTTGGATTTCAATCGATTAGGACATGTAGGTAATATTAATTTTCATATTAAGAAAAAGTTTGTCCTGTTGTTTTTGTTGTGGAATTATGTTTGTGTGGATTTGTTGAAAGATTACTTTCTTGCTTCTTCTGGGTGTGGTTTTGCTCCTTATGTTGGTGTTTTCCATATATTATCCTTTGGAGTTCTGGATTTGAGGAAAGATATTGTGTAAATTTTGTTTTGTCATGGAATATCTTGTTTTCTCCATCTATGGTAATTGAGAGTTTTGCTGGGTATAGTAGCCTGGACTGGCATTTGTGTTCTTGTAGGGTCTGTATGACATCTGTCCAGGATCTTCTAGCATTCATAGTCTCTGGTGAGAAGTCTGGTGTAATTCTGATAGGCCTGCCTTTATATGTTACTTGACCTTTTTCCTTTACTGCTTTTAAAATTCTTTGTTTAGTGCATTTGGTGTTTTGATTATTATGTGAAGGGAGGAATTTCTTATTTTAGTCCAGTCTATTTGGAGTTCTGTAGGCTTCTTGTATGTTCATGGGCATCTCTTTCTTTAGGTTAGGGAAGTTTCTTCTATAATTTTGTTGAAGATATTTATTGGCCCTTTAAGTTGAGAATCTTTGCTCTCTTCTATACCTCTTATCCTTAGATTTGATCTTCTCATCGTGTCCTAGATTTCCTGGATATTTTGGGTTAGGAGCTTTTTGCATTTTGCATTTTCTTTGACTGTTGTGTCAGTGTTTTCTATGGTATCTTCTGTACCTCAGATTCTCTCTTCTATCTCTTGTATTCTGTTGGTGGTGCTTGCATCTATGACTCTTGATCTCTTTTCTAGGTTTTCTAACTCCAGGGTTGTCTCCCTTTGTGATTCTTTATTGTTTCTATTTCCATTTTTGGGTCTTGGATGGTTTTGTTCATTTCCTTCACCTGTTTGATTGTGTTTTCCTGTAATTCTTTTTTAAAAAAGATTTATTTTATTTTATTTTACTTTTTGTGTATGAGTACATTGTAGCTATACAGATGGCTGTAAGCTATCATGTGTGTGGTTGCTGGGAATTGAACTCAGGACCTCTGCTGCCCAGCTAGCTCTGACCCTGCTCGCTCCGGCTCCCCTTGCTCTGGCATAATTCACTGTAGCTGTCTTCAGACACACCAGAAGAGGGCATCAGATCTCATTATGGGTGGTTGTGAGCCACCATGTGGTTGCTGGGATCTGAACTCAGGACCTTCAGAAGAGCAGTCAGTGCTCTTACCCGCTGAGCTTTCTTGCCAGCCCTTCCTGTAATTCTTTAAGGGATTTTTGTGTTTCCTCTTTAAGGGCTTCTAGCTGTTTACCTGTGTTCTCCTGTATTTCTTTGAGAGAGTTATTTATGTCTTTCTTAAAGTCCTGTATCATCATCATGAGAAGTGATTTTAGATCTGAATCTTTCTTTTCTGGTGTGATGGTGTGTCCAGGACTTGCTATGGTGGGATAATTGGGTTCTGATGTCTGATGCCAAGTAACCTTAGTTTGTGTTGTTTATTTTCTTATGCTTGACACCTCCCCTTCCCCCTGGCCATCTGGTTATCTCTAGTACTACCTGCCCTTGCTAAATCTGTCCTTGCTGTGATCCTGGTTGTGTCAGAACTCCTCAGACTCAAGCTGTCTCTGGGATCCTGTGATTCTGGAATCCTGTGATCCTGGGCTGGTTAGAGCACCTGGGAGTGCAACAACTTCCTCTGGGTGTTGTGGGACTGGTTTCAGAGTTTGTGCCCAAGGTCTGCTCAGGGCACTGGCCCAGACAGAGCTGAAGCAACCCAAGCTGCTGGGCTGGTGGAGTTCCTGTGTGCCTGGGTCCTGCAGGTTCCAGCTACTCCCAATATTGGGACAGATGCGCCCTCCTCACCTCCTTACCTCTGATCCTGGGCGCATCAGAGTACCTGGGAAGGGAGCCACCTCTAGATGTTGTGGGAGTGGCAAAATTTGGAACCAAGGTCTGCTTAGGGCACTGGCCCAAACAGGCTGGAAGGAACCAGTGCTACTGGGCTGGCAGAGTTCCTGCGTGGCTGGGTCCCGCTGGTTCCAGTTACTCCCAGTGGTGGGACAGATGTTGCATCCTCCTCACCTCTGATCCTGAGTGTGTTAGAGCATCTGGGAGTGGAGCTTCCTCTGGGTGTTGTGGGACTAGCTGCAAAGTTTGGGCCCAAGGTCTGCTCAGGGCACTGGCAGGCCCAGACAGACCAGAAGCAATCCAAGCCACTGGGCTGGTGGAGTTCCTCGGGCATATTAAACTTTATCTACTTGTTATCCCTTTCACCTGATAATTTTTTTTTTTGGTTTGCTTGTTTTTTTAATTTATATATTCTTTGAGACTGAGAGTTACATGGGAGACAGACTGACAATCACATAGGAGACAGACTGAGAGCTACTGAGAGCCACATAGGAGACAGACTGAGTCACATAGGATTCAGACCAAGAGCTACATAGTTAGACTGTCACATAGGAGGCAGACTGAGAGCCATAGACACTCACTCCTCTTTCCCAACAATGAGAACAGGACACCTCTAGATTCTTATTATTGTTCTATACTCACCCAGCAGTCATTTATTTGTATTATAACTCTTTATAGATGAATTAAAAATCAAAGCATAAGGATGAATAAGAGACTGCAAAGTCACCATGTATTCTTAGTAAATACAATAAACAGAAAGATGATGTGTACCATGGTAGGCCCACACACTCAGTGATGAAATTTTACTTCAAAATGTGTAACTGTTTGGACATGTAGCTCATGCTTGCCTAATATGGGCTAGGGTCCATACACACACACACACACACACACACACACACACACACACGCACCCACCCCATAATGAGTGCTGCAGAGTGAGGACATATGTAAATAAAACATATCCATACTGTTTCTGCTGAGCATTTGATGGGAGTTCTTTGACTTCTGGTGAACTACTCTGCAGAAGCCACAGCACATATTGATTATAGAAATAGGCTTATACAGAATGTAAACATTGACTCCAAATACTATTATGTTTTATTTAGGAGACAAACCCCAGAACTTAATAATAAAGTGGAAATCACAAATGAAGAATTACAGCAGTCCCTGTCCCCTTATACATGGGATACATGTACTGAGAGCTGAAGTGGATGCTTGACTAGAGAGAGCTGAATCCTCTGTACTGGTTTTCCTAATGGACATATCTTTAGTGAAGTTTAATTTTTAAAGTAGGCTCAGAGGTTAACAATAACAATAAACAACAATATGCTATAATAAAAATGTGAACATGCACCCTCTCTAAAAACAAGACAAAGGCTGGAGAAATAGTGCAATGGCTAAAAACACCTGCTGCTCCTCTAGAGGACCCAGACTCAATTCCCAGCACCTATGTGGCAGCTCATAACCATCTGTAACTCTAGGTCAAGGGGATCTAATGCTCAATTCTGGCCCCTGAGAGCACCAGCCACACATGTGGGGCAAAACACATATAATTTTAAAAAATAATAAAAAATTAAAACTAACTATAAAGATGAGAATTGTTTTTTTTTTTGACTAATTATTTTATTATATTTTATACATTTCTTAATCCTTTATGCTCTTTTTAAAGAGAAAAAGTACTAGAGTTCAGAGACGATTTGACTGATATTTGCTTATCGCCCGCCCCACAGCAATAGTCAGAGAACAGTGCATAGTAGCCAACACTACGCGTGCGTGTCTACGTGCCCATGAAATGGCATGTGAGATAGATGTATTCTTTAATTTTTTTTTTCTGATCGTAAGAGAATTTTTCCATAGGAAATGCTGATGCTGTAGAAAATTGAGAAGAAGCAGAAGTCAGTTAATTTGGTAGTATAGAAATGGTTGCTGTTCATAGTCTGGTAATGTGCATATGCACATACTAAAATATAGACATATAGCACGGAGGAAGCAATGTAAGTGAAGAAGCTCTGCATCTTGTCAAACAGTTAACCAGCTTTTCTGTTTTCACTCACACCATAACTTTCTTCTTTTGTCAGTGAATGTGATCTTGAAAATGGCTGAGCTGGTTCCATTTAAAGGGTGTTTCTCAGCCCCCTTTAAAGATGCTTAGCTTGCTTCACTGTTCTGAGTAATTCTACACTAAACAGATTGACATAACCTTCTTGCTCCTTAACATTTTGGGTACAAATTTTCATAACTGAAATAGCTTATGTAGTTTATTTTACATGTAATTATATTTTAACTATAGTAGTACACTAAAATATATAGTATAGTCAACTGTGTCAGTAGGTCAAACACACTGATCATCCAGATACATAGGACAAAGTGAGCTTGCCGCACTGACGAGTGCTGTGTGGGCATTTACAGTTCGTTTTTTGTATTATCTCCCTTTCTCAAATATGATGCCTTAAATCTGCAGAGCGGTTGGAAAACAACTAACTTTATTATATAAAAGATATAAAATAAAAGCATCCTCTAATAAAAAGTGTGTGAAATGTTCCATTGAAGATGGGCTAGGGAAGTTCTTGGTTATGTTTGGCCTAAGAAAGACTTGCTTTGGTTTGAAGAATATTGTGTGGACGCTCTGGTAGATTGTTATTTCTGCTTCATAGTAAAGTTGTCCTAATAATGGCAGATATGAGGAGTTGGTTGGGCGTGTGTCTTTAAGAGTAGGAGAGATCATTGGACAGACAAGGTGGGCTGGAAAGAGATTTTAGGGACTAAGTCTTGTGCAAGTATGGGGATGTGCAGATTACCTATCCTTTCTTTTTTTTTTTTTTTTTTTTTTTTTAAAATTTCTTTATTTACATGTAAATTTTCCCTTTCCCAGGTTCCCCTCCAAAAAACAAACAAACAAACAAACAAAAACAACAAGAACAAACTTCTTTTGCTTCCCCCCTCCCCATGCCTGCCACCCCACCCTCTCCCACTTATTGGCCCTGGCATTCCCCTACACTGGGGCACAGAACCTTCACAGGGCCTAGGTCCTTTCCTCCTACTGATGATCAAATTTGCAGTCCTCTACTATACACATGGTGCCAGAACATTCAGTCCCACCCTGTATAGTCCTGAGAATTGTTTATATCTTTTTTTTTTTTAATTTTAAATTTCAGGCCAGTTGAATATGACCCCTGAAATGCTACATAATGGAGGGTCTAGAAGATAATTTTTTATAAGACAAGGAAAATTTGAAAGTTCAGTTACCAGGACTACTGCTCCTATGTTACCTTGTAAACAGATAATAGCTATTATCATTCAGTTGTTTACTTCCCATATGTGCACATATGGGTGGAACAACTAGTTTACAATGGTAAATTCTGCACGTTGAATAGGCCAATTATAAAAACTGCATCTCAACAAAATAGTATGAAGGACATGGGCAGTATAAAGCTGGGCATACATTTGAAAACAATGAGTCCAAAAGAAAGTCCTCTAAAGCCTTCTATGTCTTTAGGTGATAATGGACCAAGATTTTTTTGATGGAGGTTCTTAAATGGTTCCTTTCTTCAGCTGCATAAAATATAAGCACACTATAAAACACCAAACCTAAATCTAGAGCAAGATTGAGTTAGAGAAGCAATATGGAATACTAATTCCAAAACTTGATGATTTTTATGAATGTAGATTTAAGTTTGATTTTTACTCAGTACCAATTTAGGTGACATAAACAAAATGACCAATATAATATAAAATGTTACAGCAACAAGCCTAATATATAACTCTCTCTCTCTCTTCTCTCTCTCTTCTCTTTTTCTCTCTTTCTCTTCTCTCTCTCTCTCTCTCTTCTCTCTCCTCTCTCTTCTCTTTCTCCCTTCTCTCTCTCTCTCTCTCTCTCTCTCTCTCTCTCTCTCTCTCTCTCT
>JADRCD010194283.1:0-20139 GCA_019843815.1 Montemys delectorum | reverse complement strand
TTCCCTCTGAAATTTTACAAGCCAGGCCTCCATCTTCTGCACTGTTCTTAACATAATCTTCCAAGCTCCCACAGACATTCCACAGAGTTCTTAACAGCCAGTGGCTGCTCTTCTAGCTCAAAGTTCCAAAGTCCTTCCACAGTCCTCCCCAAAACATGGTCAGGTTGTCACAGGAATACCCCACTTCTGGTACCAATTTGTCTTAGTTAGGGTTTCTATTCCTGCACAAACATCGTGACCAAGAAGCAAGTTGGGGAGGAAAAGGTTTATTTAGCTTACTTCCACATTGCTGTTTATCACTAAGGAAGTCAGGACTGGAACTCAAGCAGGTCAGGAAGCAGGAGCTGATGCAGAGGCCATGGAGGGATGTTCCTTACTGGCTTGCTTCCTCCTGGCTTGCGCAGCCTGCTCTCTTATAGAACCCAACACTTCCAGCCCAGAGATGGCACCACCCACAAGGGGCCTACCCCCCCTTGATCACTAATTGAGAAAATGCCCCACAGCTGGATCTCATGGAGGCATTTTCCCAACTGAAGCTCACTTCTCTGTGATAACTCCAGCCTGTGTCAAGTTGACACAAAAAACTAGCCAGTACATCTATGATGCTTCAAAGAAGAGAGAGATGCTTGCTCTCTATGAGGTTAAATCTAGATAGGGGCACAGAAACAGAAAGATCTACTGTAAGGTAAGACTAGGGAAGGAAGTGATTGTCTACTGTGGAAGGCAGTTACTGATGACATCATGGAGGACATCATGAAGGAGGTAGCTTTTGATCTGGGCTTTGAGGCATGAATATGATATTAGCTGGGAGAAGAGATGAGGAGGATTAAAAAGTGAAGAGGAGGTTTAGAGATGAGGGGGCAGCACGAGCAAAGAATAGAGGTGCGAAAGTGTGTAGTAACTCAGAGAAGGTGATCAGTACAGTGTGGCTACCACTGAGGAGGTTGCTGAAGAGATGTGGCCTGAAATACTTAGTATCTCCAAGGAGAAGACTCCAAGTAATTATATAATCCTCCCACTTATGTTGGCTGGTAGGCAAAGGACCTAGAAGGGGCCAGGTTTAAAAATAATCCATTATCTGAAGCACATGGAATTGTCTCCACGCATTTTCACTTTCTATGTAGAGCCACAGAACCTACAGCTTATGGTTGGGTGTGTTTGTAGGCTCATATTCTATTTTCTTTTATTTTTGAGATTGTAATATAATTACATAACTTCTTGCTTCCCTTTCCTACCTCCATTCAGGTCAGTACCAGCTCAGGGATCTCTAAATGCTGGTCCTGACATGCATATTACTTGATAGGACCTTAAGTTCCTTCCTGCTCTGGGGGGATAGTAAGGGGAATAGCAGAAATGTTTCAGGAGTCTCTGGGGCAGCCCTGAACAACAACTCCAAAGAAGGCTTCTCATGTCCGGCGTTGGGGCTTTTGTTAGGTGGTCTTGGCTCTTTGTTAGGTTTTTCTCTTGGAGTAAGCATTGTCAGTCCAATGGGAGAAAGTTCATTTAAACTCTATATATTCATACACAGGATTGTGTGTATTATAAGCTTGTTCTAGGTAAAGAGTTAACAGTATGATTCCATACGTTTTCAGATATCATTGTTATTATTTTGTCCCCCTATCTAAAGACCCCCCCCTTTTTTCATTTCTCTGATCAGATTCCTTGTAGCCTGAAATCTTCATTTCTGTTGCTCCTCAACCCCGCTTACTCTGGCAATGGTTCCTTTTTACTTTCTTGTTTTCTGCAGTTACTTCAAGATGTGTACTCCACACTCTCAGTCATTCCTGAGCATCCACATCTCGCTACCTGGTTGCTAGTGTGTGGACTTCCTCAGTGCTCTATGCAGAAGGCCTTAAACCATGAATCAAATATCATCGAGCTTGGCAAGAGGAGATAGACACATTCTGCAAGTTAACTAGAATAATTTCAGACCCTGCGCCTCCCACTAGAGTGAAAAATGATGTTTATTGGGGGGAAGCTTAGAATTAATCCTTCAAAATGATAGTAAAGTGAATTCTTCCCCAGATCTGCTGTGGCTGCTCTTCTCATTTCTGTTGCTTCTTATTATTGTAATGAACTCTGTTCTCCAAAATGGATAAAGTCGCCATTCAGATAAGATCAGTTTTGTCTGGTGTGACCAGCTTGATCGGATCACAGTTTAGACTGCAGCTTTTGAATTCACTTGGACGTTTAACTTCTGGTGGGGGAGGGGTGAAAGGGAAATTAAAAATGCCGAGTTGGCACAAAAGTAGAGGCAATGATCAGTCAGCTGTCTCCAGGCCCATTCTCTGCAGACTTACTATTTTTTATTGAGTATCAGGGTTTGAATTGCAGCGGCCATGGGGTTTCACTAGGGGTCATCGGTGTGCAGTCTGGGTGACACTCTGTGAAGAATGCTGGATCTTCAGCACCCCTCGGAGCCTCCTGGGAGCTCTCCGTGGTGCTGATAAAACAGGCAGCGCGGAGACCGTAGTTGCCGGGAGCTCTCCGCAGTGCTGAAGGCAATATGCCTCCTTAGGAAATTTGAGGGGAAATTGTCTCCTCTATTCTAAAAATTTCTTTGTTTTGCACCATGAATGGGCTGACATGAAATTAGAGTTTAGATAAAACCAGAATGTTTAAACTTATAGGGTGGATGTCCAACCTAAAATTAATGAGAATTTCACACTTTGCTTTATTATAAAATGCCAACTGATTGTTTTAGAATCTATTATTATTATTATTATTATTATTATTACATTTTTACTTTTGATGATGAAGAAATTAAAGTAAATGCTTAGATTAGTTTAAGTGAATGTATTATTATTTATTGGAAGCACAAATAAAGAGTTACAATTCGTTTATCCCACAAACTGTTAGTATGCTAAGCTGAATGCTAGGCTTGGGCACACTTAAGGTTCACAAGGATCAACTGAATTGTGAACTCAGAATGTTGTGTTTCTTGACAAATATTGTAATCTTGTTTTGAGAGTCCTGGTCTTCAGAGAGTGGTTCTAGCCAAGGAGATAACAGAGAAAGTGTCTTGAGGATGTGGGGCCTCCTATTATAACTTCTCTAAACGGGGTGTGGTTAAGTACTGACACTTATTTGAAGCCTTGATGAGATTCTAAAGGAATCATAGTTTTCTACAATTCTACATGCACTGCATCTCTACCTCTGTTTGGTTTTTGAAACCTCTTCAAGCTTAGGTCTGAAATCAGCTTCCTGCTGGGATCTGCCTCATCCAATTTGCACAGGGGTCTTTGCACTGATTGCCTTGAGGAGTGGTCTGGGAGGATGCCTGATATTGATATGTGCATGAATGTTCATGAAGGGTTGCAGCTGGGAATGAATATGGTAATACTTATACAACACTTACTAGACTCTGTGATTTATTCTAAGTGCTTTACATAAGTTAAATTATTTAATTATCACAACCTTTGAAGAGAGAGCAACTATTATTGTAACTATTAAAAACTTTCTAAAATTAAACTCAATCAATTTATATATTCATTGTGTGTGTGTGTGTATGTGTGTGCATATGTGTGTAGGACCATAGGTGTGCATGTGGACATCCAGCATCTTTCAGGAGATAGCTCTCACCATTCTGTGGGTCCTGGCAATCACAGTCAGGTAGTCAGATTTGGTGGCAAACACCTTTACCCACTAATTAATCTGCTTGGCCCTGTAGCTGTTTAAAAGATTTGAAAGTAAGACAATATTTTCCAATTTGTCAAAGGTCTCCCAGCTGGTAGATGGTAAAGCCAGGATTTGATACTAGGTGTTCTGCTGCCATAGTCCCTTGCCACCTAGCACTACACCACCAAAGGCTAAAAAGAGTGTGTAAATGTCCTGAGGCTCAAAAGTGGGTATTGTATATTTGCTTTTTTCCCACTTTCCTGTCTTCCCTATAGCAAATGTCTCACTTCATTTTACAGAATGACTTCTAGGAATGATACTTATTAATGTCATTACTGAAATTTTAGGTACATTTTATCTGGAATCTTATCAGTGATGTTTGTCCCACTGTGTTGACAAGCATCCATGTATGATGTGCATGTCATCAGACAAGACTCAGAGCAATAGTTTTTCATGAGTCTATTTTGACTATACAGTATGAGGTGGGTCATATTCCCACTATATCCCATGGCTTAGTTTTGTTTTGTTTTTCTCACAGTAGCTATCAATATTTAAAAATGTGTCTTGTGTATGTACGCTGCTGGTGTCTGGTGTCTATCATTACCTGCAGATATAAAGTATATAAGCAGGAAGTCTGTCTTGTGTTCTTTGCTAATTTCCCTATAATTAATATGACCAATAAATGAATGCAAATTGAACCATATCTTTGTAGAATCTTAGAAGATTAACACTGAAGGAGTTATCAGATAGATTTGTAAGATCAAATATAGAAGGAAGAATCCATTGTGTGGCTTGTGGAAAGAGTTGTGGATAGGAGACCACTTCCAGTTAGTAAAGATGACTGGTTCTTAGAAGCCCAAACAAGGAAGTCTTGCTATGTGTGTCTGAATACTGGATTTCTCAGTGTGAGTTGTTCTCTATGTTACATCATGTAGAAGTTAGAGATGAAGGAAGTGAGGCAGTTATCTGACCCACGGGCTTGCTATCTGTTTTTCTTGACTCCTCTAGGAAGTTAGAAGAGCACCGTGCTCCTTTCCCAGATCCCTGCTGTATGAACTCACCCGTATCCAGTATATTCAATCAATTTTATAGACTTCCCGATCATTTTCTTGCAGGCTTTTTTTGGCATGATAATGCTAGCTTCCTCATTTACTGGAGGCTGTAGATTCATAGCTTGATGCCCAGTTTGGAAGCAGATGCACCAGAACATTTGGTGGGGAACAGGTTGATTCCCTTGTCCCCATAGTTTCAGGCCAGGTTTTTTTTTTTTTTTTTTTTTTTTATTTAGAGGCTTCTTTAGTCAACAATGTATTTTCACTATCTAAAATATATTTTCACCCTCAGTGTGCATGGGCATTAATCACTGAACTCTGTCCCTCTTCATCAGCCTTCACACAGGACTCTGGTTTGCCTGGGAGTCAGATTTTAGAGTAGAATTTCCGTCTCCTAGAGTCTGAATTGCCACCTCTTCATCTACTGGGTATAGAAAACAGGAGTGTAAAAAAGAAAGGATTCTAAAGGGAACGAAGGCATAAAAGGCATGGTCTGAGAAGCAGTGGGCTATGAGTGAGGGAAAGGAAGAAGCGAGGTAATGAAGCTCATATCCAGAACACAAGATCCACTCTTGAAGGACCTGAGGCTAGACTCCTTTGGTCCATACCTTTAATTATACGGGAAGAGGGAAGTGGACAAGTTCAGAAGCCAGAATGCTTGGGCTTGAATCCCTTCTCTAAACTTCTTTTCCAGCTTCAAGAATTCCTCTTAATATTAAGTGAGATAACATGTGTCAGGCACATAGGGCAGAATAGATGCCAGTCAGGTGGAAATTATCACCAGTTTCTTAAGTGCTCAAATTCTTACATTTTTACATATTGTTTGCAGGTTTTAGGTATTGAACACGACCATAAATCTGATTATCTCTACATTTCCACCTTTTTTTGGTTTGAGATGTACGTATATGTGCATACAGATACCTTCTGAATTCTGACATTAGAGATATATACTACCTTGTCTGGCTTCTGGTTTAATTTTTGCAACAAAGTTTCTTTTTCTTTTCTTTTCTTTCTTTTTTTTTTTTTTTAGTTTTCTTTTTAAAATTAGGTATTTTCTTTATTTACATGTAAATTTCTCCTTTCCCAGTTTTCCCTCCAAAAAACAAACAAACAAACAAACAAACAAAAACAACAAGAACAAACCCCTGTTGCCTCCCCACTGCCCGTGCCTACCACCTCACCCTCTCCCACTTATTGGCCCTGGCATACACTGGGGCACAGAACCTTCACTAGGCCGAAGTCCTCTCCTTCTATTGATGATCAAATTTGCAATCCTCTACTATACACATGCTGCCAGAACAATCAGTCCCACCATGTATGTCCTTGGTTGGTGGTTGAGTCCCTGGGAGATCTGAGGGTACTAGTTAGTTCATATTGTTGTTCGTCCTAAAGGGCTGCAAACTCTTCAGCTCCATAGGTCTTTTCTCTAACTCCTTCATTGGGGACCATGTACTCAGTTCAATGGATGGCTATGAGCCTCTACATCTGTATTAGTCAGGTATTGTCAGAGCCTCTCAGGAGATAGCTATATTTAGGCTGGCTTGTCCTTCCTTCAGTCTCTGCTCCATAGTTAATCTCTGCAACTCCTTCCGTGGGTATTTGGTTCCCCCTTTTAAGAAGGAATGAAATGTCCACCTTTTGGTCTTCCTTCTTCTTGAGTTTCTTGTGGTTTGTGGGTTGTTCTTCCTGTATTCCAAACTTCTGGGCTAATAACAACTTATCAGAGAGTGCATACCATGTGTGTTCTTTTGTGATTGAGTTACCTCACTCAGGATGATATTCTCCTGATCCATCCATTTCCCTAAGAATTTCATAAATTCATTGTTTTTAATAGCTGAGTAGTACTCCATTGTGTAGATGTACCACAATTTATGTATCCATTCCTCTGTTGAGGGACATCTGGATTGTTTCCAGTTTCTGGCTAGTATAAATAAAGCTGCTATAAACATGGTGGAGCATGTGTCCTTATTACATGTTGGAGCATCTTTTGGGTATAGCCCAGGAGTGGTATAGCTGGGTCCTCTGGTAGAACTATGTCCAATTTCTGGAGGAACAACCACACTGATTTCCAGAGTGGTTGTACCAGTTTGCAATCCCACCAGCAATGAAGGAGTGTTCCTCTTTCTCCACAACCTCTCCAGCATGTGCTGTCACCTGAGTCTTTTATCCTAGCCAATCTGACTGGTGTGAGGTGGAATCTCAGAGTGCAACAAAGTTTCTTATTGAATCTGGAGCCTTACTAATTTGGCTCAAAAGGCTGGCCAATGAGCTTCAGGGATATGCCTGTCTCTGACCCTTGCCTTGCCCTCCATCACAGATTACAGATACATGCTGCTATACTGATATTTTTTATGTGGCTCCTGAGTATCTGAACTTAGGTGCTCATATGTGCACTGCAAGAATTGACCAATTGAGCCATCTCTCCAGTTCTTACTAAAGGAGAGACTTTAGTAAGGAGGAGTGATTATTATGTTTTGCTTGCAGAGAATATTACTGGAACCTTGTATCACTCTGTATTGCCTAACATCTACTATGCTTTACCCTTTGCTGCTTTGTGGGAAAGGACTTCCTGTAAGAGGAGTATGCAATGGACATAAGGAGTAACATTTTAGAATACAAGTACCTAGGCTGGTATTGAAAAGGGTCATAATGAGTTTTAGTGATTTCTTCAGCAAACCCATATAACTGAGTGGCAAAATAACTCCAACAATAGAATCTTGAGGAACTTCCTGGTGAGTAAAGGTTTGACTTGAAAGAGTATAAGAGTTCAGGGGAACGCTGAGCCCCCAAACTGTGGAAACTGTGGTCTGAGGAGGCGAAGATAGAATGAATGAAGATTGTGGGAAGGAAAAAGAGAGGCTCAAGTTGCAGGGAGTGTGGATCAAGGAGTGGGCTTGGAAGCAGAGCAAAGAGCTGGGGGCGGCTAAGTGGTATCAGGAAAGCAGATGGTGATCCCTGGGAAGGAGGTGCAGATGGCAGTGATGGAGAGGAGGCAGCGTGGGGTGAAGAACAGCCCCAGCTTGGACATTCCAGGAGGAGATATGCTGGAACACAAAACTCCCCACGCTGGATGAGCTTTCTGACTCATCTAGCTCCCAGTGTGGCATCTGACAAGGATACAAGGAGGAAGGCTATGGAAATCTCTGTGTGTTTCTGTGAAGGAAACTGAGGGGTTAGACATGAACCTCAAACATCCAGGAATTCCTGGGGAAGTAACAAAAAAGAGCACTCAAACCATGGTATATTCAAAGCCCGGTTTGCATGTGATACTTTTCTTGCTTGTCTGATCTTACAAGACAAGCATTTTTTAAATGAGTGAAGCTTTTCATAATGGATCATGCCGCTAACTCCAGTGCTTGTGAGGTTAAGACAAGAGAATGATGTGTTCCAGCTCAGCCTGAGCTATAGAGTGAGGCCTTGTCTCATCCCCTCCCAGCAAATAATAAAATTAAATAAAATATAAAAGGAATAGAGGGATGAGACGATAGGTCAATTGATAGAGTGATTACCATGCCTGTATAAGTATCCAAGTTTGAGCCTCAGAACCCATGTGAAAAAGCCAGGCATGGAGGGCCTTTGACTTGGAAGAATGTAGAGTTCAGGGGAATGTTGAGCACCCAAACCGTAGATGTTGTGGTCTCCACCTAGCCCTCAGAGGTGGAGATGGGCTCATTGACATACCATGCTATCTTCCTTGGTAAACTCCAGGCAAACAAGTGAACCTGTCTCAAAAACAAAATAGACAGGTTCTGAAAAATGACATCAGAGATTGATCTCAGGATTTCTCAGGCAGATTCACTTCCACCCACAGACATGAGCACTCCCATGAACAAATATGCGCATGCAAATGCACAGGAGGGTGGGTTAGAAGATATTCAAACATACCTTTAAGTTGTAGGACTCCGTAGTTCTGAGACATACATGCTCTAGGTTATAGGAGAGATGTAGGCTTGTAAGTCTATTAGTACAAAAGACATCTGTGAACATGAGGAACAGTGACTCATTTCCTTTTTGCATGGTGCTGAATTTTAGGTAGATTTTCGTGCTTCCTGAAGCATTGTGGGAAGCGTGTTTCGGACTTCATGTAAAGTTTTTCTAATACTGAAGCTATTCAGATGAGTTGGTTAGCTTTATAAAGGAGTGAGTTTCATGCTCCAGGAACTGATAAATCAGAGTTTGAAAGTATTTTGGAGTTGTTATAAAAGATATCCCATCTCTATACTTTAAGAAAGATGCTTTTCTGTAGACTTCTTGACCATATGATTAAGTGATAAATAGAAGTAAAACCCAACATGTATTTTTTACATAATACATTTTTATTTATTACATATATTTCTTTTATTCCTCATGAGCTTTTTTTTTTTTTTTCTTTCGCTCTTTGTGCAAATAGGTATCTAGTGAGGGATGAGCTGGAGTAAAATAAGTTTATAACGCACTTGATTAAGAACTGTTAAACAGGTCTCTTACCTGTAGGACTCTTTAGAAATGTATTTGTGCAGTTTACTTTTTTTTTTGTCAACTTTACATAAGTTAGTCATTCGAGAAGAGAAACTTGAACTTCAACTGAGAAAATGCCTCCATTATATATTGGTTGGTCGGCAAGTGTGTGGAGCATTTTCTTGATTGTTAGTGTGAGTGAGCACAGCCCATTGTGGGTGGTGCCATGCTTCGGCATGTAGGCCTGGATTTTGTGTGTGTGTGTGTGTGTGTGTGTGTGTGTGTGTATCACATCTCTATGTAAATGTATAAATCCATATACATATATATAATCAAGCTGAGCAAGCCATGGAGAATGGCACTGCTCCATGGTCACTTTCTACTTCCAGGTTCCTACCTTGAGTTTCAGTCCTGTTTTCCCTTAGTGATAGACTGTGATCAGGAGCTGTAAGATGAAGCACTTTTTTTCTCCATAAGTTACTTTTGGTTAGCCTTTTATCATAGTCATAGAATGTCAACTAGGACATTATTATACACTGATTTTAATATTAAAATGTATATTATGAATTTTCTAAATATATAGACCAACAGGTCCTCTGACAGGAGTCTGGTTTGGTAAAGAGACTGAGAAACACTGCCTTGGTCAACAGTTTTAGGTCATGATTTCTGTTGTTGCTATAAACACCATGACCAAAACCAACTTTGGTAGAAAGTAGTTTATTTCAGTCTACACTTTCAGGTCACACTCGTCCTCGAAGGAAGTCAGAGCAGGAAGTCTAGGTGGGAACTGGAGGCAGAATGATGGAGGAATGCTGCTTGCTGCCTCTCTCTCTGCCTTTCTCAACTAGGTCTCTTATATAATTAGGACTTATCTACCTAGGGATGTTTCTGCCCACCATGGGCAGGCTCTCCCATGCTAATCATATACCCATCCATCCATTCACACATCCATCCATCCATCCAACCATCTATCCATCCATCCATCCATCCATCCATCCATCCATCCATCCATCCATCCAAGACAATCCCTAATAGACATGCCCATAGGCATATATTATCTGGGTGATTCCTCAATCATGAGTCATTTCTTCCCAGGGGTTTTAGTTTGTGTCAAATTGATAAAAAAAAATTAGCAACCACCAGCTCCTACTGAAAAAAATTACAAATTCTCTATTATTATAATTGCCTAGGACTGATAGAATCTTATTTTTGTCCAAATCCTGAGATAAAGTGAGACTATGGGCAACACCATTAGACATGACTCAGCTGCCATTCTCCTTTGTGCCTCAGTATTCTCATATGTCAAATGGGGAGAAATAGTTTCAGTCCAACTAAGGGTAGAGTTGTTGTATTAGAATTTGAGCTTTTTTTTTTTTTTTTAAAGATTTATTTATTTTTATTTTTAATTAATTATATGTCTGTGTATATGCAATTATGAATGCAAGTGCCCTTTGGAGGCCAGAAGAAGGTGCCAGATCTGCTGGAGTTAGAGTTATAGGTATGCCATCTGATGGGAGTGTCAGGAGTTGAACATGGGTCCTCTGTAAGGACAGTGTTTGCTCTTAAGCACTGAGCCATCTGTCCAGCCTCTTGAGCTTGAATTTGAATCCCTGCGGTCATCTTGCTGGCGTGCAGATTCTGGGTCAGTGACTCCCTGGAGTGGGAGATGATATCCTGTTCTACAAGGCCACTGTGCTGTTGCAGTGACCACCTTTGACCATTATGGGATAAAGTAGCCATACTCTGTGTTCCATCAGGAGCATCCGATGCAATGAACTTTCCGGTGTTGTTCACTCTTTTCTCTGGAAAGTCCATCTGTGCTTTCAAAGCATATTATTCATGTGGGGAATGAAACCCGGCATCACTCCTATGAGAGGTTTGTTGTAGTCCCGTCTGAAGGGAATCCCTCTTTCTTTTTCACTCCCAACCCCCCCCCCCCCACTGCCTACGATATGGCTCCCTAGCTAGTTAAGCTATTTTTTGAGTTTGAGTTAAAACCATTTCAGACATATTTTTAACTACGTCCTGTTCAAAAAGCTGTTAGCATTTGGCAATCATTCCATCTTGAGCTTGAATCTCGAGGAGGATTTTTTTTTTTTAAACCCACAACCAAGCAAAGTGTATTATTTAAAAATAGTTTTGGTGTGTGGGCCAGGAGCATGGGAATGCAGCTAGGGTGTGCTATGGGCTCTGAAAGGACCCTTACCTTTCCTGTCTGAACCTCTGTTGGTTGTGATGTTGGGTACATGGGAGGGGATGGTCTGGGTCCTACCCAGCAGGGGAAAGAGAGAGAGAAGAGCCACCTACACGAAGAACTAAAGTCATCAGTGTTGCTTCAGGTTAAACTTTAAAACAGGGTTATCAAAAATGACAGCAGGGGTCACACTTTTCTTGTCCATGATCCTGAGATATTCCAGGAGAAGCGAGTCACTATCACCATTGGTGAGGTGAGGATGCATCACGGAGGGGCTTCGTGGAATTGTGATCGTGGGGAGGTTTGCTGTATTTAACAAATACTTACAGCAGCCTTTCCAGAATGACATCGGCTGAGCACTTTACAAATATTAGATTATTTAATCCCAAAAGCTACTCTCTGTGGTCAGTGCTGTCATGACCTTCCATGCATAGAAGACTTTGTAGCTGGTTTGTGGGCAGAGCTCAGTCCTATCCTTCAGCGTCTTGCTTTGGCAAGCATCCCCCTTGGCACTATGCTAGGGTGTTTATTCTGAGGCATAGGCACTGACTTGCTAGGACTCAGCCCAAGAGTGGCTATCTATGCTGTCCCAGCCTCTTCTTTGCTCCCTGAGGAGGAATGAAGTTTAAGATAGACAAGAGGGCTGGAGAGATGACTCAGTGGTTAAGAGCACTGACTGCTCTTCTGAAGGTCCTGAGTTCAAATCCCAGCAACCACATGGTGGCTCACTACCATCCTTAATGAGATCTGATGCTCTCTTCTGGGGTGTCTGAAGACAGCTGCAGTGTACTTACATATAATAAATAAATAAATCTTAAAAAAAAACAGACAAGAACGTACACAATTGATGGGAGGAATGAGGATACTTTGAAATAAAAAAATTAGTATTAATGAGTAAATCTCTGCTACTCTAACATTCAAGACCATTAAACACAGAAAATTCCTGGA
This sequence comes from Montemys delectorum, assembly GCA_019843815.1. Taxonomy (NCBI): domain Eukaryota; kingdom Metazoa; phylum Chordata; class Mammalia; order Rodentia; family Muridae; genus Montemys; species Montemys delectorum. The sequence continues at coordinate 7,890 of JADRCD010194283.1, read as the reverse complement.
CCATATTTAGGTTTGATCCCTAAGTGGGACATTTTAGAGTTTCTTTGAAAATGATTTGAGTGCTAGGAGTGGTTTCTGCCTCAATATTTTTTCCTTGTAAAGTTTCTATTTGGTTAGGTTTTCCACCACCATCAGCCTATTAAAGTTCCCCGCCTTTGAGTGCTGGAGAAGGATGTGACTGCAGAGTAGACATTCAGCTTCCTACCTGGATCTCCCCCTAGACTGGAGTCCATAGTCCTTTGCTGATGGACCTTCTTAGCTGGCAAAAGGCTGATTAATTCAGGGAGATGACTAGAAGGCTTGTACTGGCTGCAAGCCCTGGAGACTCTTTTCTTCCATGGGATAAGCAGGATTCTTGGAGTTAGAAACAGTCACTGGGAGCTGACTTCCCCAAAGCCTGAATATTCAGATTCCCCCCTGGGCTGGTGCCTGCACAGAGACAAATCTTTCATTCACCTGCATTCCTTCCTTCCTCTGCCAGACATGGTTGTCCAGATTAGGTTCTGACTTTTTAGAATTTTGAAAGCCCTGCTGTAGTCTCCATGTGACTCCCTGCTGTCTCTGTGTTCTGTGATTGGACTCTTTCAGTGCATGTCTCCTCCTTGAAAAAAAATGCTAGGTTGCTCTATGGTACAATCTGTCACACACAATAAATGTCTAATAAAGCTAATTAATAAGAAGTCACTTATTAATAACAAGGGAGTCATCAAAACATAGAGGACAGAAAGCTAAACTGACTCGATCAGGCCAGCAGTGTAGGACAGTCCTTGGGAGAAAAGTGCAAGAACACAAGGAATGTTTGCAAGGGATCTTGGGCAAAATGCTTTGGGCTAATACTACTGGGAGAGAGGTTTGAAATCTGCCCAGGAGTAGGGCATGTGAAGTGTTAGTGACTTTAAAAACAACACAGCACAAAAGGTTGTGGGGCTGGAGAACTTGGCTCTATTGAAGTCTTGCCTTGGGGATTAGTAGAGCTGTCTAATGTCTATTTGAGTGGCTTGATCTTGGTATAAGAAGTTTTTGAGAATTATAGAGTTGTTTGGAGTAGAGTGATGGGAACACAGACCGTAGCATCCACTTAGCCAGGAGACACCATTCAGTTGGTAGGGTGCTTGTCTAATATGCAGGACTCCCCGGATTTGACTCCTCACTATGGATAGATGGAATGTGGTGCTGTATATCTGTAATCCTGGAAGCAGGAGGTAGAGGAGGAAGCAGGAGAATTATAAGTCCCAGGTTATCTTAGCAAATTTGAGGCTAGCTGCCTTGTACCACCAGATCATGTCTCAAACAAACAAACAAACAAACAAAAACAAGAACAACAAAACACCCAAGCTCCAAACAAAATAAAACAACCCCCCCCAAAAACCCAACATCCCCAAACCAAAAACAAATTAGCAAATAGAAAGAAACACTCATTTAATAGGAGGAAAACAAATGATATCCTTGATGATTCCAACCATGCTCCAAAAACAGTGGGAAAACCAGTAAGTAAACATTAGAATCTTCACAAGAGAGGGTCTAGAGAGACGTCTCAGAGGCTAATAGCACTTGCTATGTAAGCATGAGGACTTCAGTTCAAATCCCCAGAACCTCCCTTAAGCTGCTGTGTGGACCAGGGTATGTGAATAGACAGGAGGATATTTGGGGCTTCATGGCTGCCAATCTAGCTCCCAGATCATTGAAAGACCCTGCCCCAAGGGCAGATGACAGAAAGTGATAGATCAGGATACTTGGTATCCTCCTTTGGCCTCCACATAGGTCCAAGTGCAAATACTAGCACACATACACTATACCACACACACACACACACACACACACACACACACACACACACTGGTGGAATAAAGCTACAAAATTTTCAGGAAAAGCAACCTGAGATTTATATACAAAGCAAGAGTCATTAGGGAGTCAGAGAAAGATACCAAGTCTGTTTATTGAGAATTCTGATTTTATACCCACAGTCTTATTTATAAATGTTCATTGTATAAACTTCAGTAGAAGACACAATAAAATCAACTTGCACGAGTTAAATGGAATGCTCTGTTAGTGTCTGTCACATGCCTACTATTGTACTGGGCAGATGGTGATAACTCCAGAGATGAGGCTTCACAACTTCATTGTGCTGCTATGGTCAATCCAGTTGTTCATGGAAGACCCAGTTCATCTCATTCTTAAATTCTTCTCTGACAATAACAGCAGAAATTCTTGATACCTTTGGGGCATTTTACTATTATATATGCTTAACCATGTTGCTACTCTATCTCTTGTGAATGTGCATGTGCATGGTCATGTGTGTGTGTATGTGTGTGTGTGTGTGTGTGTGTGTGTGTGTGTGTGTATGTGTGTGTGTGTGTGTGTGTGCACTCACCCCACCCGAGAATGCATAGGCTAGAGGTTAGTGTCTTCCTCAATTATTCTATGCCTTATTATCTTTTATCAAGGTGCATGTATGTATGTATGTATGTATGTATGTATGTATGTATGTGTGTGCATGTCCATGTGAGTGTATGCCATGTGTCTGAAGAGCCTAGAAGAGGGTATTGAATGCCCTAGAGCTAAAGTTATAAAGCATTTGTGAACTTCCCCCAACGTAGGTACCAGGAAGTGATCTCTGCCTTGGGAGAGCAGGAAGTGCTCTTACAAATGAGCCATCTTTCCAATGCCACACAACTTGTCTTTTGAGACAGAGTCTCTCACTAGGACCTGGAACTCATAATTTGGCTAGGCTAGCTGGCAGGTATGTCTCCGTGATATGCTTGTCTCTATGTTCCCAGTTCTAGGATGATGAATCACACTACCACATTCAGATTTTTTACATGGGTGCTGGAGAACTCAGGTGCTCATGCTTGCCTGACAGGTACTTATTGACTGGTTTATCTCACCAAGCCTTTCCCTTTAGGCTTTTGCCTTGGCATCCCTTGGGCCTTTTACTGATAGGTTACACCTTCTGAATTTTCCTGATGTATTCTGGGAACAAATAAGGTGCACAGGCTTTGAGGAAGGCTTGTTAAGGAGGACACAGATGTGGAACCAGGACAGTTCAGGTCTAGAGTAAACAGGCAGAGTTGAAAAGCTGTATATAAGATTAATTCATGAAGACATATTTGTTTGTGTTCCTGTGTGTGCTGGATGCATGGGGGTATTGAAGAATGGAACACATACACACACACACACACACACACACACACACACACACACACACACACGGAGAGAGAGAGACACAGACTCTCTCTCTCCCTCTTCCCCCACCCCGCCTCTTTCTCAAAGAATGAGATTGTGATCTGAAAGGCCATATACACTACAATGTAGACTACCAACTCTGCGATTGTCCATGGTTATCTAGGCTTGGCCCAAATGCAACTAGCTTACTGTGTTTTTCCTTAATATATTCTGTCTCCAGATTAGAATAACTGCCCACTTACTGACAGTCCCATTGAATGTCCTTTATGCTATTCTATATTACACTCATTTTCTTTATATGAGCACACCTCTACCTCTATCCAAAGGCCTGAAGATTTATTGGACCGGGGACTGTGACAAATCCATTTGGTGTCTGTGAGCCTGATTCTTGGGACACACAGTGTTAACATTGCCTGGGGTGGGAGAATGCTGGGATGCTGGGAGAATGTGCTGCAAGAAGCACAGACCTAAAAACTGCCATCCTGGGAGGGGAAGCCTAGTAGCCCTAGTTCTGGATTTATGCAGCTCTGATTTAAAATTTCTGGTCATCTATTTCTGCCTACAGGGTCTTGAGGAATATTTGCAAAGCTTAAGATGGACTCTAGTTAGTACTAGTCTCAGTGGACTGAAAAAGGTGCTGGTCTGTTGCAATGCTTGACAGCTGTTAGTGGCTGTTATTGCCATCGGTGTTGGCCTGAAGAACATCACTGTGCAAACATATCCTTGTAAAGGTGAGGTAGGAGTCAAAAGGACTTGGGGATGTTTTCTTGCTATGGGCACCAAGGTCTGACACTGAGCAAAATCTTTGGGATGGTTGCCACCCACTGTCATCCTTTGTTTAGGCTTGCCCAGGGGGAACATTTCCTCACAGAGACTAGTTATCAGAGTTGGTGACAGGTCTCTGAGGGATTTGGAGTGTGGTGGAAATGCCTAGACCCCATGCTCTGGGTACAAGTCAGGGTAGACACCTCCTTCTGACACCCCTAAAGCTTGAGCCCTGTCTCTGTATCCTTTGGCTTTCAGCTACTCTGGGATAGACTGAAAATACTGTGGGTCCGTTTTCCTCAGTGGGGGCCCATTGCATGGAAGTATCATTTGTCACTTTCATTTCAATGTCCCTAGCTGCCTGCTCCTGTGTCTCATCTAGATCCCGCAGTCAGAGGTGTTTGTTAAAGGAATGGTTTCCTGTCCTAGTTACAGTCTCCACTTCCAAGAGCTGCTCAAAGATTGCCCTGATTTTGCGGGGTGGGGGGCTGACTATTCAGAGAAACTGAGGCACACACTAGGTTACTATCCTCTCTATGTCTTTAGTCAGCAGTGAACAAGTGCACTCGAGGAAGTGGGCAGTCCTTTTAGTGTATACGAGTGTGTGTGAGGATTTCTTTTCCTTTTAAAAAATAATCTTTATTTGGAGTCTTGCTCCAGTTCTGGAGAGGAACTCTTCCCTCAGGCTGGGGTGAAGGCGAATGATACTCCTGAGCCCAGTTCTTACTCACAGAGAACTAGCTTCAGAGTGTACCTTCCCTGGTAATACCTTCTCAGCTGTTTTCAAAACAACGCGGGGAGGAGGTGAAGCCCTGAGCCAGGCAGCCTAGCTGTCTCTTTAAATGCCGGGGTCTGTGTGGGAGAGGGAGGGGCCAACTCTGGAGTGCGTGAAATTCCTGGGCTCCTCTGGCAGTCTCAGGCTCAGAGCGCAGCCTTCACGTCTCCTCTTGCTTGCAACTCACTGAGCGAGGGAGAGGCAAAGCATCCTCTCCTCACGCAGCCACCGGCAGCTCCAGACACACAAGACCTGCTTTTCGCACCTCCAGCATTCTCCCTTCTTCCCTGCCACTCCCTCCCAGAGAGAGAGAAAAAGAAAGAAAAAGGAAAAGGAGTCAGAAAGATTCTGGGATTTGAATCTTTCCAAGGAGGAAACACCCAGCAAACTCAGTTGATTAAACACCAAACTGACAGATTCACAACTCTTCGGTTCAACCCAGAGGTAAGATTCTGGGGGGGAAAGGCAGGCAGGCAGGAGGCAAACCGACTCCAGGTTTTGTACATTCCGGGAAGAGGTTTTACCTGAGAGTGTAGAAGTTTTCTGTTGGGAGCGACCAACCTAGATTTTTTTCTTTCTTTTCCTTTTTTCTTTTTCCTTTTAAATGCTGTATTTGAGGACCACAACTGACCACGGAAATGGATTTTCAACTCTTCTTGTTTTACTTTGGTTTCTCCTGGAAGTTGTGTTTTTTTGCTCGAGACGTTAGGAAAGTCAGAAAATGTTTTAGATTTTTTTATATTCTTCTTCACTTATTTGATTTTTTTTTTACGACTTTCTCCTATTTGATTGGATTATTAATCCAAAATGATGCGTGTCTATCACTTCGTTTTAGGTTAATCCCCCCCTTTTTTTCCTTGACATTTTCAATGCACTTTCTCTCTTTTCCTGGAGAAGGGACTTTGAGAATCACAAGAAGGCAAAATAGGATGGAGACAGGGATTTCCCTTAGCTGTTAAGAGATTGAAGTGTGTGTGTGTGTGTGTACACTCACATGTGTGTTTTTTGAAGGGGGTGTGGAAAGGTCATTCTTTATAAAATTTCAACTTGGACTCCTACTAAGGAGGCACACTCAAGAGGTGAAAAGGTGTGTGTGTGTGGTGTGTGTGTGTGTAGGTGCACAAGTGTATGTGTACTCCTCTCTTTGGATCAGTTACAAGGGAAATCTTCCTCCTCTGCCTTCCATTTGTTTATATTAATGATTTAGTAGCAAGCTTGTCTGAAAACTTCCACTCTGTGTAAGCACTGTGGGTTTTGCAAGCTCTGAGTGACCTTAAAGCCTGGTTCGATGTATTTTTTTTTTTTTTAATCCCAAAGCTCTGTGTGGTATCCAGAGTTTGGGCTCTTTCCCTCTCTCTCTTTTTTAACCACAAAACTTAATTGCTCTAGAAACATTGTACTGATTACAATGAAAAGAAAAATCTGTCCCTTAGCCTCCATCCTTCCCTAGCTAGTGATGTAATACCAACCTTTGGACTCTGCTGCCTTGCAGGTGACTTATCTTGTGAGTACTTGTTAAAAAAATTAATTGCTCCCTTCCCCTACTAAATGCATCCTTCTTTTGATTTTCCTCAGAAAAGTCATTATGTGATGAGGAAATTGTATACGTATATATTTTGCTCATTATTATTGGGTTTAGATAGAGCGGGTTTTCCCTTTTTTGAATTTTATTTTGTGTTATTATTATTATTATTATTATTATTATTATTATTATTATTATTATTTTCATGCAAAGGTCAGAGATATCGTGGAGAGCTAGTCTAGGATGGAGTGATCCCAGTTGGACTGCGTAAGAGTAGATAGACTAGGAACTGTCTGCTCTCCGCTTCTTCCAGCTAGCTATTCCCGCTTTGGGGAGAGAGTGTTTCTTTTGCTACCCTGATCCACCCCAATATTCTGAATTAATTTCCCTGACTTGAGTCTAGAGGACGGCCCCAGGAGAGAGGGGCACTCCTTGTCACACCTGGAGGACGGTGTAGTTTTGGGGGTCAGATGACCATATGTCTTTGTGATGAAGAGTCTGAAGGAAATTTGAACTGCCAGTACACTGGGTGACTTGGTTGCTGGGATAGTGTATCTGGGGGCACCTGGAGGTTAGTCAGGGGAGCCCACAGAACAGTCCCCTGCTTAGTGTGCTGCTGTGGGTAGAGCCTTCCTACATCGTTCAAGGGCTTCAGCGACGCCTTTCAAGTTCCAATGGTCCCGCTGGCTATGATGGGCAAGTTTACCTAAGGGCTGCTGGGTACGCGTCGAAAGGATGGTGGGAGAGACCAGGCAAAGCTGGTATTTTTCTTTCTTAATCTTCAGGCTTAATCTCCCTAACTCATATCGGCGTAAACGATATTTCAGATGGGTACTGCTTGTGCAGATGTATTCCTATTGTTTGATATTTGTTGTTATTGGGGAATGGGGTAAGGGCTCTTGGCCCATTTTCTGCAGCCCTGGGTTCACCCTGCAAGGCAATCTCCCCTTTTGGAGAAAGGGGGAAAGGCTGGACACTGGAAGTTCGCTATTAAAGTGAGCAACAGGGCTGGGTTAGAAAATATGTTTTTAACCACTGGACTGTGCAAATGCCCCTTTCTGGAGCTTTCTGGCCCTCTCTAATGAAATATTAATTTTTGAAAATTGCTTCTTAAGAAGCGAGACCAGGAATCAAAGGAATTCTAGATTTCGAGAGACTACTACGTCTTTGCTTCTCTGGTAGCTCCCTATTATTTATTACTGGGGGACTGATGGGGTATGGCCTCCGTTTTTCTTGCTTTCTTTTTAGTGCTGCGTTCCTATGTTGATGGTTGCTGCTTATATAAGGAAGGGATATATCGAGGTGGATTGATGCTTGAGGTTTTGAGATCGGCTACTGAGATTGGGTGGCGGTTGGTGTGTTTGTCGATGTGCATGGTAGGAAGGTCTTTTCTTTTGGATGATGGGGGACAAGGGAATGGTCGGAGAATGGTAGATGAGATGCTCCAGTGAATGGGGACGTGAGGGGACACAGAGGTGAGGTTGGAAGTCACCGGTTTGCAGAATTTCTGTTCTGTATCCCCCCTTTCTCTCGCTCCTTGAAAAAAAAATCCATTATCTCTAAAAACACATTATTCTTCAATTGGCCTTTTAGAGAAAAGAGAGAGAGAGAGAGAGAGAGAGAGAGAGAGAGAGAGAGAGAGAGA
>JADRCD010194282.1:13401-41666 GCA_019843815.1 Montemys delectorum | reverse complement strand
TTTTTTGTTTGTTTTGTTTTTTTGTTGTTGTTGTTTTTTTTTTTTTTGAGACAAGGTTTCTCTATGTATCTCTGGCTGTCCTGGAACTCACTCTGTAGACCAGACTGGCCTCAAACTCAGAAATCTTCCTGCCTCTGCCTCCCAAGTGCTGGGGTTATAGGCATGTACCACCACTGCTCCCTAGAACATTTTCTTAGATCATAAACAACTTAAGCTTTTATGTCTTTAGGGAAAGCTACAAGACTATCTATCTAGTCATCAACCCTATCAGAGACCTGAGAAGGATAAATACTACCTGGGTAAACAAGAAGTGCAGAGCAAGCAGCTTCCAAAACTATAGAAATGACAGAGACTGCTGGCTACCTGGTCAATCACCCAAGGTTCTACCAACAGACCCAGGATATCAACAGAATTATCTCTGATGCAGAACTTTTGAAGGACTGGCCTAACTTGTTTCAGTAGAGTGGGTCAATCAACTTCCCAGTGTCCTGCTTATCCACACTTTGGACAGTGTGCTGTTGCAGTAGAGTTAAGGAACAGGTTTTCCTCCCCAGTGGCCATCTTGCCACAACTGAAGCAAAGACCATGTGGAGGTTCTTAGGTGCCCATCATCTTCTTTGAAGTAGATTGGGGTACTACCAGGAGCTGGTCTCTCTCTCTCTACCTCTCTCTCTCTCTCAAGCCTTTTGTTATTAAAACATCTTAATTGCTGTATTCTGAAGATCTCTGAAGTGTCTGAGGACCGTCTATCTCATGTATATCTGTGTAGACAAGCTGGGTCCTGCTGGTCCCAGCTACTCCAGTTGGGACAGAAGTTATGTCTCTCTCTCTCTCTCTCTCTCTCTCTCTCTCTCTCTCTCTTGCTTGTCTCTACCTATTTACTTTTTGTATAACTTTGAAAACATGTACAGGAAGCTAAATAATTACTATTTATTACTATAATTAACTAAACTAGTACCTAACAAGACTTCAAGCTTGATTCCTTATAGGTAACTAACTACTAACTTGCATTTCTTAGTTATCCTGAATAGTTTACACTTGTAGCTTTCAAGGACTTGAACTTTACATCAGATTTTTAAATTAGTTGCATATGTACAGTGTCTTAAACAAAAGTTGAAACATATATACAGTATGTTGTAGCAAATATAACCTTAAATGTCTATCAATATACAATAATCCATACCAATGTAAAATATTTGAGACTAGTTGTTGTTATCTTAGTCTTAAGGAGACACAATCTTGTTATCCTCTCATGCCTATACCCCCTTTATCTTTTCCCCTCTTTCCTCTAACACCAGACAGGAGAGAAAGAAGGATAGAGGGAGAAAGAGAAGGAAATCTCTGATTCTAACCTCCTTTACCAACAACAACTTGTGACCAACTCCCCTAAACAAGGACAAACATCCATCACTCACCAAATGACTAAAAAACACCTACCCTACCTCTTGGGAATTGGGACATTGTATTCTTTAAATTGCTTCTGCTCTCTGGGAGTGAAGACATCTTTTGGGGACCCTAAGGAAATTGGGATATTGGCCAAGTCCTGGGAGAACTAGGTGTATTATTTCCTGCCCAGTCTCTGTGGGATAGGAAAGTGCAGGGCTTAACTGAAGTCCTAGATGTAGCAGTCTGTGAGGCTGGACAGTTTAATGAAAGTCACTTTGAAATTATCCTGGATGCAAATTTTGAGGAAACAGCAGCTAAGGCAGTCTGTGAGGCTGGATCACCCAGAATGCTTGCTTTGTCTTCTTTGGAGTCTGGTCTTTTTTCTCTGCAAACACACAGACTTTTAAAGGTAATGTTGTAGGTACATTTCTGCATTAACACATGTACAGAATGTGTGGTGTGCACAACTTAGTTAATGATAATTCTCTGCTCTATGTTTGAGCATGTGAAAGACATCTGTCAATTTTATAAGTCCCTTTGGATTGTGTGACCAAATTGTAATATAAATCTCCACCCATGCTATATGAAGGGATGGCATGTGATAATAAGTCATGAGGACTAGGCAGACAAAAAGATAAATTGGCTATGTAGAGACATTCATGTATTAGTTAGTAGGAGGTCTTCGCTGGTCAAATCTAATCTTTATACATTTTGATAGTAGCCATCTCTTTTCGTTTCCAGTATAAACATAAACAAAACTATGTCCTCAATGCCAAACTATTGCAAGTTTCCATTCTGATAGAATCTTCACATCCTTATAGAATATAGGATGATTTAACTCCCCAGTTATTGCTATAACCCAGTTTCTCTCAGCTGCTGTAGTTCCTTTTTCATTAGCATTAAGAAAATTTAAAGTTAAAAAGCATTATTTAGCCTATCCCTGGAGGTCTTTAATCTTCCTTTTTGTTTCATAGGCATTTCTTTGAAATTACGATTTTATCTTTCTACAACTGCTTGTCCTATAGGATTGTGTGGTATATCTGTAATATGCTTTGTAGTATAATATGCAAAAATTGATTCATCTTACTGGAAACATATTGGGGGTATTGTCAATCTTAATTTGTGCAGGCATTCCCTTAATTGTCATTATTTGCAACAAATGTGTAATTACAAAATCAGCTTTTTCAGAATTCAAAGCAGTTGTCCATTGGGACTCTGAATATGTATCAGTGGTATAGTGTACAAACTTTAGTTTTCCAAATTCTGTAAAATGAAACACATCCATCTGCCAGATTTCATTTCCTTTGGTACTCCTTGGATCACTTCCAGTGGATAATGGAGTTTGGTTTTATACAGAGAACAAGTAGGACATTTTCTTATAATTTCCTTGGCTTATTGCCAAGTGATAAAATTGTTTTCTTTAAACATTTACTTTTAACATGATGTTTTTCATGAAATTTTGAGGCTTCTGACACATTTCTTCTTAATAGTTTCCTCATTTCCTTGTGCCAATGGACCTAGAAAACCTGTATGAGACTGAATATGAGTGATATGTAATGGATAGTTCCTATTTCTGATTGCCCACTGCAGTTGTATAAATTACAATTTTTGAACCACCAGGCTAATTCTGAACCATCAGGAAAAATTCAGCAATTTCTATATTCAAAACAACTCTTTCTGCACATTAAGAATCAGTAATTATATTAAAAGATTCAGGAAAACCTAATAATACCATAAGGATTGCATACAACCCTGGTTATTGAACTGAAGTACATGGACTTTGAATTACTTTACTTATTTTGTCTGACTTAAAGCCTGCCATTCCTAATTTACTTGCATAGATGTAGAATGTAGGTGCTTCAGGAATTGGTGTTTCCTTTACAATCTGGGAGAATCTAATTATTTATTTTTATAGAATGCAAATGTTTGTTTTAGGATATTTGTTATTAATTTCTACCAAATAGTTACTACAAGCTCTTTGTCAATCTTCATTGCTTATCCTTACGGACATAATCTCAGCATTAGTAAAAGGCATTATGATTTCAGCTGGATATGTTCCTGATAATTGACATAGTCTTATTCTACCTTTTATGATTTAATTCATAAACCTTTTCTATGGAAGTCTTTAACTTTTTACTTTGTTTATGTGCTAAGAAAGTATTATCTATAATACTATCTTCCCTTTGTATAAAAAGTCTAGTAGGAGAATGAGTTGAAGGCAAGACAACCAAAATACAATCAAGTTTAGGATCAATTTGATCCACATATGTATCTAGGAGTCTCTATTCTACCAGAGTTAACTCTCTATCTCTTCTTCAGCTGTTAATCATCTTGGACTGTTAACATTCCCTATGGAAGAACGTTCCAATGATATCTCTTGGAAGTCCAAATCTCCTTGTAAAGTTTGAAACAAATTACTTAACTCATGAAATTTTGAGCCAATTATAAGCCGTAGCCATTTAACATCTCCCATTAATTTTGAAAATCATTAAGAGTTTGCAACTGATCTCTACAGACCTTTTGTGGTTGAATTTTTTTAAGATTTATTTACTTATTTATTTAATGTATGAGTGCTCTAACTGCATATATCTAGATGCATGACATCAGAAGAGGGCACCAGATCACATGATAGATAGTTATGAGATACCACATAGTTGCTGGAAATTGAACTCAGGGCCTCTGGAAAAGCAGCCAGTGCTCTTAACCTCTGAGCCATCTTTCCAGCCTCATGGTCAATTTTTGTTCTTGTTGATGATGACTTATTTTATAATCCAAATAGTTAATAGAATCTCCTCTCTATTTTTTCAGGAACAATCTCTAACCCCCAGCACGGCAGAATTCTTTGTGGTTCCTTAAGTATTTTTTCTAAAGTATCTGTATCAGAATCAGCCCACACACTATCATCTATGTAATGATAAATAATAAATTACCTATGAATTATTTCTAGTTAGTTGTTGTACAACATAGTGGCATAAAGTTAGACTATTTAATATTCCCTCTGGAAGAACTTTCCAATGATATCTCTTTACTGGAGCACTATTATTATAAGCAGGTACTGAGAAAGCAAACCTTTCCCTATCATGCTCATGCAAAGGGATTGTGAAAAAAAAAATCTCTTAAATTACTATCATAGGCCATGACTTAGGTAATAAAGAAGGTAAAGGAATTCCAGGCTGTAAAGGACCTATTGGTTGAATTATTCTGAGCTCTTAAATCTGTTAACATCCTCCATTTTCTGGATTTCTTTTTTATAACAAACACAGGGTAATTTTATGGGCTGGTAGACTCTTCTATATGTTGAGCCTCCAGCTGCTCTTGTACTAGCTGTTCAAGTCCCTGTAACTGTTCCTTAGTTAAGGGCCACTGCTCTATCCATACAGTGTTGTCTGTCAACCTTTTTAAGGGTGGGGCCATTGGTATTTCAGCAGGGAACCTCAATCCCTGTGATGTTCTGTGTTTGGACAATTGGCACATCCTCTGTTTGTGTTTGATGACACATATCAATACCTTCCCCAGGAGCATCTATCATTTGCCCCCTAGTTTCATCATGAGCTGTCTCTGGGATCATAGGAATATTAATCCAAGTACTCTATTGTAAAGATCCTTTCCCCAGAAATTTATGGCTATGTCAGCTATATGAGGTTTCAATTTTCCTGCTTGCCCTTCTGGTTCCACACATTTAACTCATTCATATGTTTTGTTTTATTTGAAATAATTTATCAATTCCTATAAATTATATATAAACCTTCTGAAGTGGCCATTTTGCATTACAGAATTTTTGGGAAATGATAGTCACATCAATTCTTATATCCACCAAACCTTATATTTTAACACCATTCACTTGCAATTTTAATTTAGGTCTCTGATCATTAACCACTGTTTGCTAGAACACACATTTTTCAGTACTCCCAAATCCTCCTGCTCTTTCTACTTGAGCAGCTAAGCAATCCTATCACCTGTGTTAATTTACAACTTTTTAAAAACATATGCCATAATTTAAATTTCTTCCTTGAAATTCCCATCTATAATACCTGTATACACAAATGAACCTTTGGGAAGTTAATCCACTTTTTCTCAAAATCATCCCTATGATTCCTTAAGGCAAAGGACCATAAACGTCAGTGGTTATTTTGTCAGAAATACTTAGTGTGATGGTTTGTATATTCTTGACCTAGGGAGTGACACTATTAGGAGGTGTGACCTTGCTGGAGTAGGTGTGTCACTCTGGGTATGGGCTTTAAAACCCTCATCCTAGCTGCCTGGAAGCCAGTCTTCCACTAGCAGCCTTCAGATGAAGATATAGAAATCTTAGCTCCTCCTGCACCATGCCTGCCTAGATCCTGCTATGCTCCTACCTTGATGATAATGGACCGAACCTTTGAACCTGTAAGCCAGCCCCCAATTAAATGCTGTCCTTTATAAGACTTGCCTTGGTCATGGTGTCTGTTCACAGAGGTAAAACCCTAACTAAAACACTTAGTTACATTGTTTCTGCCTGCTTGTTATCTCTTGGCTGACCAGAGGGAAAGGACTAGTATATTTTGCTGCAGGGCCTCAAGCTAGTAGTATTTTGTTTCCTGGTGGCAAGAGAGTATCCTGTATGTCCCTCCTGGACCTGTACTCATTATTCCAATGACACCTTTTGCCACAGTGTCTACAAACCCAGGGAAGCCTAGGTGTTCTTTCAGAGAACCCATTGCCACCAGAAATAACTTGTTCCCTTCTGTGGTGGAAATTACCGTATTTCTCACAATTAATGTACCCACCATTTTGAGATCTGGCTCAGAAAGTACTGTATTTCTTACAGTTACTGCAGTGGACGTTTTGAGCTCTGAGACTTTTAGTAGCTTGGTCAGAATTTCTTTGAAATGGCCAAATTCACCATAATTAAAGCACGAGGTATTTTGGTATCTGAGACATTTAGGTCCTATGCCTTGTCCTATGATCCTGGCATGATCCTCATGAGCGCCAATATCAGTCATGTCCCTTATCCAGTTGCTATTGCTCATGCCCTTAAGGGTCTAATCACTCTTTTACATTCTGTATCCACATTCTCAAATGCCAAGGTCTCTATCAATACCTGCCTTGCATCAGGATCTGATATGGCTTTGTTTATGGCTGAAACCAATCTTTACACGAAATCTGTGAAGGCTTCCCCTGAGTCTTATACAATCTTAGTGAATGAGGTGGATCTATTCCCTGACTCCTCAACTTTGTCCCAAGCTCTTAAAGCCACCAAGTGATATTGCTCTATAACAGCCTCATCAAATCAAATCTGTTCTTGTAGATCAGAATACCACCCTTCACCAAGCAATTGATCTTTAACAATATTCATTCCCCTTTTTCTATTTCATTGTTCGATATTCAAGGCTTCCTTCTCCACCACATTAACCACTGTTAACTGCTGACTGGCCTCTAGCACAGCTACTACCAAACCTTCCCAGTTTTGGGGATTAACTCTATTTTGGGTAGTCCAATTACTTAGTATTTGTTTAACATAAGGGGAATGAATTCCATAGGAAACCATAGCCTCTGTAAAACACCTCAGACCTATCATTTCTATAGGATGCCATGCTATCTCATCATAATCATGATCAGCACCATTAGCAGGCATGTGCTGCACAATTACTGGGAAAATCTACAGTGATTTTGTAAATACAGGTCTCCTCCTCTGGCAGCACAGTTGGCTCAAAATTAACCCTTTCTTTCAAGACAGGTTGCTTTTTCTTTTATTCTGTTACCCTGGATGACCTCCTGCTCCTCCTGGCTTCTCACCCTGCCCAGGGACTGTAGGGACTTGAAATTGCAAATGCATGGCACAGCATGCCTTCTGGCCCAGTTTGCACCCCTCCTTCATTCTTTGGGAATCTCCCAACCTCAGTCACCAGGTCTGAACACTTTTGCTCCTCTTTTTCTGGTGCTACTCGCTTCCCTAGTGCTCTGATCTCTACCTGTAACCTCTGCAGTAACATAGCAAACCTTTCAAAAATGAGAGAATAGAGTACCATTCTGCTTTTCCCATATCATCCATGTTTTGTTTCTCAGGCCTCTCCATATCCACTTGCAACTTTTCTAATTGCACAGCCATTCTCCCAACCTTTTCTGGGATACAATATAGGAAGGAGAACAAGGAGAAAGAAGAGGGAAAGGAGGAGGAGAGAAAAAAATATCCCCTCTGGGAGAAAATTAAACTTTTTGGTGACCTCCTAAAGCAGAACATTCATCTTCTCTCCCCTGATGCTTCCTGTATGTCATTAGAGATGGTTTCACATTCATCCTACCTCACATCTGGGCTCCATTGTGTTCTGGCTAGTTTTGTGTGTCAACTTGACACAGGCTGCAGTTATCACAGAGAAGGGAGCTTCAGTTGGGGAAATGCCTCCATGAGATCCAGCTGTGGGGCATTTTCTCAATTAGTGACCAAGCGGGTAGGACCCCTTGTGGGTGGTGCCATCCCTGGGCTAAAAGTCTTGAGTTCTATAAGAGAGCAGGCTGAGCAAGCCAGGAGAAGCCAGCCAGCAAGAAACATCTCTCCATGTCCTCTGCATCAGCTCCTGCTTCCTGACCTGCTTGAGTTCCAGTCCTGACTTCCTCTGGTGATCAACAGCTATATGGAAATATAAGCTGAATAAACCCTTTCCTCCCCAACTTGCTTCTTGGTCATGATGTTTGTGCAGGAATAGAAACCCTGACTAAGACAAATTGGTACCAGGAGTGGGGTATTCCTGTGACAACCTGACCATGTTTTGGGGAGGATTGTGGAAGGACTTTAAAACTTTGAGCTAGAAGAGCAGCCAATGGCTGTTAAAAACTCTATGAGATGTTGTGTAAGAGCTTGGAAAATCATGTTGAGAACAGTGCAGAAAATGGAGGCCTGGCTTGTGAAATTTCAGAGAGAAAATTAAAGACTCTATCAGGGCCATTGTTATTTTGATTGTGAAGATTCTGTGGTTCTGGTTAGCTGGAGCTGAAGAATCAGCTGTAATTAACAAGATACCAAAACTACTAAAATAAAAACTGCATTACTCTCTTCTTCGCCTGCTTGCTTTGTGGGACTGAGCAACTGCTAGATCCTTGGACTTCCATTCACAGCTACTGCTGTCCATTGTTGGGAGTTGGACTACAGACTAACCCTTTCCTCGAGCCTCCTAGAAGCCCTTACCCAGCATCCATCCCTCAAAGGCTGTGGCCAGGACCCCACAGGCTGTGGACCATGTACACCCACAGTAAGGTAGTGGGCCCAGGCTTGGGCACTTCCTCCATGTCTCAGGACCACGCTGGAGCTGGGCAGCACAAGGAGCTGGGCCTGCAGCAAAACCGGAGACAGAGTTTGGAGGTGGCAGCTCCTAAGGGCCCTAAGATGGAGAGGCAGGGGCATGCTGACCAGAGGAGCGCAGGCACATACACCTTGATAGCCCCTAACGAGAGCTGGAGGCAGAAGATACGGAGAATTGCTGAGCAAGAACTGGCAGACCTGGAGAGGTGGAAGCAACAGAACCGGGCAAAACCCGTCCACTTGGTGCCACAACGGCTGGGTGGAAGCCAGTCTGAGGCCGAAGTCAGGCAGAAACAACAGCTGCAACAGATGCACTCTAAATACCAACAAAAGCTAAAGAGGGATGAATCTATTCGAATCAGGAAGGAAGCTGAGGAAGCTGAGCTCCAGAAAATGAAGGCAATCCAGAGGGAGAAGAGTAATAAACTAGAGAAAAAAAAGCAACTTCAAGAAGATGTCAGAAGAGCCACATTTCGAGAGCATCATCAGTCCAAAACTGCTGAGCTCCTGAGCAGAATGGACACAGACGGGAAAAACAGAAGTGCCTGTCAGATTGCTCCTCCTGCTGCCCAGTCCTCAAGATGGGCTGGTAGCCAAGCCCACAACGATTCTCCACGGAAGGAAGACAACCAAAACCTGCAAAAGACAAGGGATGGACATCAGAAGAATACATTACTGGAGACTAAAGGACAGCACCAGAAGGAAGAAAGAGCCCGAATCCATCGAGCTGAACACTGGAGGGTAAATAATGCTTTTCTGGACCGACTCCAAGGCAAAAGTCAACCAGGTGGCCTCGAGCAGTCTGGAGGCTGTTGGAATATGAATAGTGCCGACAGCTGGGGTATATGAGAAATCATCACTTCCATCTTGCCTTTATCGGCTGACCTTTGAAAATCCTCATGAGATGTGTTTCCTTAATGCAGTTCTATTTGGCATCTGTCTTAATTCCTTAATTTCAACTGCCCACCCACTCAACCGAGCTGATGTGGGTGGCCAGTTTCTCTCTGACATTGGTGATGTGTAGACTCTCAGAGACTTAGTACTGACCTCTACTGCCAGAAAAATGTTACCCTTTCCCCCTTAATTTGCCTTGCCTTTTATTAAATGGTCAAGCAGAGAAATGCTAGTAAAATGGTAAAAGGGAATCATGTGCCATTCAGGGTCGGAAGAGCTTAGAGGCCGTAGGCTTGTGTCTCTAATTGACTAATTTTTTCTCCACTAATTCTTATAGCAGGTTTACGGATACTTTGGGGTCTTTTCGAATTCCTACTTTTTAAAATCTAGGATACAAATGTGACCCAAAGAAGATCTCTTATACTTTTATAGACAAATTTATAAATAAATTCTGAACTACTTCTAAAAAAACAACAACAACAAAAAAAAAAACTGCATTACTGGGACTATTGATGCTGGTTAGCTGGAGCTAAGAAATTAGCGGTAATTAAGAAGAGACCAGCATCATTGAGGTGACATCTTCTGGGAAGTGTTTTCTGAGAGCACAAAGAAGTTGTGTTCCAGAGATAGCCAAGGTTGTACCTTGTGCTGCAGCAGGACTTGGTAATGTGTAAGAGTCACCCAGGTGGTACTGGTTTTGACAGCACAAAGGGGTCCTGAGGAGCAGCTGAGGCTCAACACAGTGAGAGGCCATGCAAGGCCATTGGTGAAGTGCAGCCTCAGTTTGCAATTGATGGCCCAGGACTGAAGGTGTCATGCAAAGGAGTTGAGACTTGGCACCGTAAATATACTCTATGAGAGGCTATTGGTAAAGCCTAGTTACAGCATTGTTTTGAGAATGCCAGTACCATGAATGACCACCAAGAACAACGGCAGCAGTGGAATACAGGCATCTAGAGCCCAGAAGACAAGATGTGTGCTACAAAGG
This sequence comes from Montemys delectorum, assembly GCA_019843815.1. Lineage (NCBI taxonomy): Eukaryota > Metazoa > Chordata > Mammalia > Rodentia > Muridae > Montemys > Montemys delectorum. The sequence goes on along the minus strand of JADRCD010194282.1, from coordinate 31,122 downwards.
GCAGAGCTGGAAAAGTGACCAAAGCCCTTAGAGGAGCCCAGAAGATCGTGAGTTGGATCCCAGACATTGGTTTTGTTTTTGATTGTGACTGTACCCTGATATTTTTCCCTCTTGAAGGAAAAATATATTTTAATGGAGCCCACAGTTAAGAGACTTTAAATTTTAAAACATATTGAACATTTTAAATTAATTGAACTTTTAATATATAAAGATTGTGAGACTTTAGATCTTGGGGATAAATAAGAACATAAGGGTTGAGGCTTAATAGTGATGTGTTTATATGTCAAGTTGACAAGGGGTCAATTGTTCTGGCTAGTTTTATGTGTCAACTTGACACAGGCTGAAGTTATCACAGAGAAGGGAGCTTCAGTTGGGGAAGTGCCTCCATGAGACCCAGCTGTGGGGCATTTTCTCAATTAGTGACCAAGGGGGTAGGACCCCTTGTGGGTGGTGCCATCCCTGGGCTAAAAGTCTTGAGTTCTATAAGAGAGCAGGCTGAACAGCCAGGAGAAGCCAGCCAACAAGAAACATCTCTCCATGTCCTCTGCATCAGCTCCTGCTTCCTGACCTGCTTGAGTTCCAGTCCTGACTTCCTCTGGTGATCAACAGCCATGTAGCCATGTAGAAATATAAGCTAAATAAACCCTTTCCTCCCCAGCTTGCTTCTTAGTCATGATGTTTGTGCAAGAATAAAAACCCTGACTAAGACACATTGTAACCATACTTTTTGGCTATTTTATTGGGTTCTTATATCCACCACCCTTCTCCACCCCAATCCTTTCCAACCTCCCTCCCCCCCAACACTAGATAGGAGAGAAAGAAGGTTAGATAGGAAAGGGGACATAGATATCTTTAGACCATTTTCTGCTGATTTGGGGTGTTGAGTTCCTTGGGTTAAGTCCAAATTTCATTGCCAGGATATACAAGTTCTTCTTCTTGTCTCTTTGCTCACAACCACTTGACAAACCTCAACAACAGCAACTAACAGCCGCAGGGGAGCAGCTGCTGCCCCAGGCCCTCTCAGGGCTCTCACATTTATACTCTCCAAAGAATCCCCAGAATTCCAAATGTAAACTATCTGCTGGCAAAAGTTAAGTCCCTCTGAGAGCACAAATCCTAGTTAGTGGCTGTAGACAATCTGAAGCAGCCCCACATCCCACACCTGGGATTAAAACAAAAACATAATCACATAACATAACTGGGTTTTTAAAGAAACCAAAATTCTTGCTGGGAAGTGGTGGGGCATGCCTTTAATCCCAACACGTGGGAGGCAGAGGCAGGCAGATTTCTGAGTTCGAGGCCAGCCTGGTCTACAGGGTGAGTTCCAGGACAGCTATACAGAGAAACTTTATCTCAAAAAACAAAAACAAACAAAAAAGAGAGACCAAAATTCTCACTACAGGATATCACAAGCATTGAGAAGACGCCAAAGCAGGGGTCTCAAGTGACATTGCCTCACCCAGGAATACTCACTCCGGCCCCCCCACCCTCTTGCTCTGGCATAATTTACTGCAGCTGTCTTCAGATGCACCAGAAGAGGGTATCAAATCTCATTATGGGTGGTTGTGAGCCACCATGTGGTTGCTGGGATCCAAACTCAGGACCTTCAGAAGAGCAGTCAGTGCTCTTACCTGCTGAGCCATCTCACCAGCCCTATAGAGATGTCTTATAAATATGTTTAATAATAATAGTCGATGACTACATAATAATACTATAGTATATTATAATTACTTAATTTTCTACTGTTAGATATTTAGGCTACTTCCAGTTTTCATTATTAGACAATTATGGTTTACCTTTTAAAAATAAAATAAGTCAATAATCTTTCTATATAAAGTGTCCCCCGGGGTTTTTTTTGTTTGTTTGTTTATTTTTTAGAATGGAATCCCAATAACTGGGTCAAAGGGCATGAGTATTTCTAAGCTCTCTTGATTCAGCCTGTCAAAGTATTTTTCCTAATGCCTCCACAAGCATATGTAGGACATCTCACATCATTTACACCTTAGCTGGTCCTTAATCTTTGCTAGTTAAACAAAAATTAAAATTCCAAGGTTATTCATTGGCTTAGATTTCTATAACAACAATAAGTATGAAACAATGGATTTACAAAGACAATGGGTTTGCTCCCACTTGTAGTTTTGGAGATTTTAGTTGGATCTGTGGGTCTGGTGTGTGTTGAGGCATTAAATCAGGGTCGGAAGTATGAAGCAGAGAAAAACTACTCATCTCAGGGCCAGAAAGCAAGAGAAAGAGGAAAAGACTGAGGTCCCACAGTCTCCTTTGAGGACTCACCCTCCCTCCCACGACCTGAAGACTTCCCCAGTAGACTCTACCTCTTAAGTATTCTACCACCTGCCAGGAGTGCTGCAGGCTCAAGAGCAACCTTCCGACACAGACCTTTGAGAGCATTTAGTATTCACTTACAGCTTTCCTCTTTGTTAGGCTCTTCAGCTGTCATGCTTTTAAATTTTTTATTATTATCTGGTACTTAGAACAGAACAGGGGCTTCGTGCACCTCATATCTTACTTTACCTTCCCATCTTGGAAGGCTGGGCTCTACCCTTGGAAGAGTACAAAGGGCTGCTCTCAGTTTGGACAGAACTTCCTGACTGGAATCTGAAATAGAAAAGCCCATGAGCCACAGTGTTATCTCCTGACATCGTTTTGCCCAAGTTTCCTGCTGGGTTTTGCAGCCATTGTTGATGAACTTGTAGATACCAAGACTGGAAGGAACTGTCGAAGCACCTGGGCTTAAGGAAATGATGGTGCAACTGAGTGCTCCTCCATAGCCCAGCAAGGACCCTGGCGAGGGCAACAGCGTTCAGGAAAGACACATTGACCTCAGGCCTTGGAATGTGGTTTGGAAAAGAAAGTGGGAGGACCACAGGGACATGCAGAAGATGCCTGCAAACAGCCCCCCCCCCCCGGGGGGATGGAGAGGCGTCTTCCACCATGTTCAGTATAGAACACCAAGCCTGGTAAGCAGCACAAAGATGTGCTCAACCTGGTAGAGGCATGCTCTTCACTGTAAAGTGCCCCAGGCCATTCACAAGCCCTCTGTCATAAGTGTCCAGATCTGAACTTCAGACGGGCCTGTGTAATCTTGAGGTTCTTAAGAAACCTGCCAGTAAAAGACTCAAATGTCCTCAACTGCTTTATATACTCCCATACCCTTGATGGTTAATATTCATGATTGCAAATACCACGGGCACCCTGAAGTTACTTCAGATCATCAAAGAGATTAAATTTCAAACCATTTTCATAGGAAGGACTCCTTTGCAAGCTGACAATCTAGTATTCTGTCACATTCTTATGCTAATCCCTATTTTCAATTATTCCTGATGAATTGGAATCTAGTGTAGGATCTCACTAAGCTCCGCATTCTTTTTTTTTTTTTTTTTAAATTTTTTTGTTCCCTCTTTTTTTTGAAAGCCCATGCTCTCAGGGTCTTGTCACTGTCATGGAAGCCCATGGTGGGGATGTTCTTGTCTTTGTGCTAGCTGGTCTGCACCATTTAGAAAAACTCAGTCCCTGTTGAGTTTCTGTGGTGAGTTTGTGTAAACAACTGTTAGGAAGCAGTGAGTGGAGGTGGGGCCAGCTGTGGCCCAAGGCACCACAAACTAAGGGTCTCATTGTTAAAGTCCCACTTAATGACAAGCTCTGAATGCAATTTCCTAGCTGAATTCCCCATCTCTTCAAGACTCAACAATTCAAATCATTTAATGGGGGGGGGAGGTGCAAACTTATGATCATTTACCTACAAACACTAACAGTTGGTCAGGGTGTAGAGCAAGGTGGAAATGAGTCTTTAATTAGGCTTTGCAGGAGACAAAGGGAGGGATGCTGTTCAAAATGGTTCATTTGTTGTACTTAGATATTCCCTATGACTTAGTTTTGGTAGCCACAGAATAGCATTTGTGACCAAAAGCTAGACTTCATTTGTTTTTCCTGATATTGGTAGGAAAGACTAGAATTTACCACCGCACTATGAATTCTGTGTGGTGCTGAATTTGTCTCTATGGCTGCTACAACATGGAGTCTCAAACCTCATGGTTTAGGAGGCCACACATTAATCATCTTACAATTTTGAACGTCTGACCTCAGTTTCACTAGACTCTAAGTATCCTTGGGGCTACATCCCCTTCTGGAGCCATCTGAAGGAAAGATTTCTTATCTTTCCCAGTTTCTAGAAGATGCTTACATTCCCAGGCATGTGTCCTTGACCATTCACCTTCAAAGTCAGCTGCAGTAGACACCTGCTGCTGGCCCCAGCCCCGCTTCGGGACCAGTCCTCTGCTTGTCTCTTCTATGCATGCTTTCATTCATGTAGTTATGAATATTGATCATCAGCTCCTCGTGTTTCTGCTGGAACCTTGTGTGGAATCTAGGTGTGCCCGCCATCTCCATATCTGCAGTTGATTCCTCCCATTTTGTGAAATCTCTTTACTATGTAAGGTAAGACACTCAGGTTCCAAGCATTAAGAGCATTACTCAGTCTACCACGTATGCTGGAGTATACGTGTGGCTTTTTTTAAAGAAAACTATTTTCACTATCTCTGATGGATCGTCTGGATGAACAAGTAAAACCATCTGTGAATTTGGTTTAAAGACTTAAATGAACATCTTTCTTTTTTTTTAACATTTATGTGTCTGATTTCCTTTAAGTGACAAATCTAATTATTAGACTGTTTTTTGTTTTTTGGGTTTCTTGTTTTGTTTTGTTTTGTTTTTTTTTATTGTGCTGAAGCACTTCCTTGAGTCTTAAAGCAGGCTGCGAATGTACCTTTCCCCGACCATATACTAGATTCTATCCTCTCTATGGGGACAGTCTGCCTGCTACTTTATGAAGGAGGAGAATCCTTTCTGCCCTGCTGGTGGGCAGTTTGTATACCCACACCCCTGCCATGGCACAGGCTGAGTATAACAGAAGGGCCTGGAGGTAACTGAAAGGCACTGCCAGTTCTCCCATGGCCGCCTAGAACTTCTTGGAACCGTGGGAGACAGAAGCAATTATCTTGACATGGGAACACAGCATCCAGTATAAGAGATCTCCAGCAGAGTAGCCTTAAGCTGCTTCTCCAGGTAAGCGATTAGAGAGGGTGTTGAGCTGGGACTAAAGGTAACTGAGCAACTGAAGCTGAGGGCAGATTTGAAGTGCCGAGCTCAGAGTACTGGGAAGGGCACACTAGCCATGGTATATTAGAAGTGTCCAGCAATTGAGCCAATAAGGCAGGTTGAAATTGAGCAGTGTGTGTGTGTGTGTGTGTGTGTGTGTGTGTGTGTGTGTATGTCTGTGTTTTTCATCTGGGGATCCGAGGAAGCCTGGGTGGGAGCTGGTAGCCCATATCTTAAGGCGGGGTAGCAAAAACTACATGCCGCATTTTAGTAATTAGACAGTAAAGTGAACAAACCTAGTTCCTTCTGGAGTGAGTGTGGTATCTTTTTGTCTATCAAAATTTTGGTCTGTAGTCATACGGTTTTTATCAGCTTTGGAATATTTTTAGTACTTATGCCTTTGAATCCTTCTCTCCTCCTTCAGTCTTTAAGGATGGACATACTATCTACCCAAAGCCCCCACACAATACACTAGTGTGCTGCACTGCAGATATTACATTTTATCCTCCCTTTGATCTTGGGTAACTTAGCCTCATGTCTACATCAGAGCTTGTTTTACTGGAAGATCTGATTCTCCATCAATCTCACTCTGTATTTTCCACCTCAAACATTGTAACTTTCATCACTAGAAGTTCTACGTGGGTTTTTCTTAATGGCTTCCCCTGTCTATTTTGGGGATATTTGGAGCACAGTTTTTGTATCTGTTTCAATGGCCTTCTGCTAATTATAACAGTCAGTTCTAGGTCATTTAATGAATTTTTCTCCTCTGGTCCTTCTGTATAGAATGCTACCATTTCCATGTGTGACTGCTCATTTTTTATTGGGCACCAGACATTGTGAATTTTTACCCTGTTGAGAGTTGAATATTTTTAAACTATAACTATCCTTGTGCTTTGTTCTGAGATGTAGTTAAGTTGCTTGGAAACAGTTTGAACTTCCCAGATCTTGCTTTTAAAATTTGATAGGTGACATAGAGCAGGACTCATTGGGGACTAATTATTCTCCACTGCTGAGGTAAGACCTTTCAAAGTACACTGGGTCCCACAAATCAAGAGGTTTTCCATGGATGCTGCAAACAGACAGTCCGTTTGACCTTAGTTGGTGGCCAGCCTCCCTCCCACTCATCCCTTCTTTTGATTCTTTCCACCAGGTCTTTGGTAGCTCTCATCGTCTGCACAGGGACTCAGCTGGATTCTCAAAGGGACGGACGGATAACAGCTCTCAGGAGTTCTCTCTGAGTGGTTCTCTCCTTTGTTCTAATCTGTCTTTGAACACTAAGCCCTAAGCCCTGGTCTGTCCAGCTTTTGAATTCTGTCATCAGGAAGCCTACTAAGGTAGCTCCCATGTCAGCCCCTTGCATAGGTGCCACAGCAGCACATGGGAACTGTCCCAGGCTTCTGTGTGCAGTTCACTGTCCTTAGCTGCCCTATTTACAGGGTCTTATAAGCTGTGGTTCATACATGTATCTAATCCATTCTGATTACTCTCAAGCCTCACACGCTCTTGTTTTCCCATGTTCGTGGCTTTTTCTTTTGTGACTCATTGGGTTTAACCCGTGCCATTCATGTAACCTTGGGGTTTTGTTGTTGATGGCTTTAGATGGGAGGTTAATCCCATCCCTAAGCACCCTGGTCTGAAGCAGCCTTCTCTGTTCCCATTACCACATTCAGTTCAAGTACCTTGCTTCTGTACTGTGAGCTTCTTGACCTGGACCATACTCTCCCTTTCTAAATCTAAAGGACGTCATGTAGTCTCTGTCTTTATCACAAAACTAGCGTATACTCATCAACGGAAGCAAGTACTAGGCTCCAAAGTATACACAGATAAATAAATAGCCTGATGTAATACAGACAGCCCTGGGAAGAGAAATCTCATGGAGAAGCATCATGGGTTGTGAATGATTAGTTCTGCCAAGAAGAAGAGGGAAAAGAACAGAAGACATCAGGAGAGGAAGCTAGCATCAGACTTAGTCAGAATCGGAGAGAATTTTCTTGGGGTGCTAATTTTATCAATGTTTTGTAACATAAAGATTGGTCAAACCAGTTTGGGAAATGCTGGATTCAACAGGCCTCCATGGATATCTTCAGTGCAGGAATTCTTGGGGCTTTAACATATGCACTGTGCTATTTCAAGCAGTTTCCCACCCTGTTTCTGTGATAGCTGATCTTAGGGCATCTTAAAAGACACATTCCCCTTTCCTTTTTTATTCCTCAGACACACCATAAGAGTCCATCAGATCCCATTACAGATGATTGTGAGCCGCCATGTGGTTGCTGGGAATTGAATTCAGGACCTCTGGAAGAGCAGTCAGTGCTCTTAACCACTGAGCCATCTCTCCAGCTCCGAAAGACACATTTCTTAAAAAGAGCGTTAGGAGTCAGATGATAGTGGTTCACAACTTTAATGTCAGCACTCAGGAGGAAGAGGCAGTCAGATCTCTGGGACTGAGGCCAGCCTGGTTTATATAGAGAGTTCCAGGACAGCCATGGATACACAGAGAAACTATCTTGGAAGAAGAGGAGGAGGAGGAGAACAAGAACAAGATTGAGGAGAATGCGAACAAGAACAAGAACAAACAAGAACAAGAACAAGAACAAGAACAAGAACAAGAACAAGAACAAGAACAAGAACAAGAACAAGAACAAGAACAAGAACAGAAGATACCACACATGAGAAGGTTCGGGATAAAGAGCATAGCCACCATGTAGGAGCCAGGGAATAGTGGCCCTGAAACCACTGCCTGACTGGGTCAAGGGCAGCAAAGATGGAATATAGAGACTTGTTTTTTTCAGGTCTATCACTAGATACAGGCTTCCTGCCTATAGTCTTATGGATTCCGTACATTAGCATTCCTCATTATGGATTTAGGGCTTTGCTGCACAATGAATTCCTGAGACTAAACCTCTGTCCAGAACACAACACAGAAGAAATCAGTAGGTGTCAGAACTATGTAATCAAATAAACCTGCAGCTGACAAGGTCCTATGGTGGGAATTTTCTACAATTATTTAAAGAGTTGTGATTCCGAGTGTTTATAATTATACTCACAGACAAATGCTACATCCAGCATTACCCAGAAAGGATCCTTCTGCTGTGAACTGTGGTGAATGCAGAGACTTATGGCCGCTCACAGTACAAGGCTAAGGGACACCGGAGTGCTTAATCTAAAAGGACACTTATAGCACCCCCTCTACAGCTCAAAGCATTGTGGAATATGGGGGAAAAGAATGCAGGAGCCAGAAGATGAAAAGAAGGAATGGAAATGCACTATTGTGGTCATGCAGAGCCACAGCAACCACGGTCTGTGTCCCAACTCTCCCTGTACAAGACTGGATCCCTCAGCAGCACAGGAGGGAACAGAAGGGAACTCAATGGGCATATCCCCCTTTGTGCTCAACTACTGACTTCTGGCAGGTCATGGGAGAGAGGCAGCCACTGATTCACATTTATACTCACATTTGAGCCTACAGGACTCCAGTGGAAGTCTGAAACCCTGGATTCCATAGACAGCCCTGTTTAAACTCTGTGAATCACAAGACAAACTCAAAGTTGTGAAGGTGAGAAAGACTTGTAAAGAGAAATATTTGAAGGGAGTGTAAGGGAGATAAGAGAGGTGGGACGGAGGGAGAATGGCTGAAATGCATTATATGTGTATATGGAATTGCCAATTTTTAAATAAAAATTACAAATATAAAAAATTGTATAAAATTAAAAAAGAAGAAGGAGGAAGAGGAGGAGGAGGAGGAGGAGGAGGAGGAGGAGGAGAAGAAGAAGAAGAAGAAGAAGAAGAAGAAGAAGAAGAAGAAGAAGAAGAAGAAGAAGAAGAAGAAGAAGAAGAAGAAGAAGAAAGGAGGTTTAGGGAGAGCACAGTGTCCACAGCGTTTGTCCAGCCTATGCTATAGCTTTAACTTCCTTCTATACATCATCTAATGTCCGTCACTCTTACAATGATAAAAAGGTATTATGCTGGGCCCTTTTAATAGTAAGCTACTGTGTACAAAACAGGAGTCAGTGTATGAATCTGGAATTATGATTTTCAAGGATCTCTGACTCATAAAGAGAAAAATATGCTAAGTGGATTCAGACCCTACTTTTAGCAGGAAAAACTTACAGGTTATTTTTTCCTAAGTAAAAACCTTCATGAAACATACTATACGAATGAAATGGCTTGCTTGGAAAGGGAGTGAGAGGGGCTGAAGAAATGGCCGACTGGTTAAGAGTCCTGGCTGCTTTTCCAGAGGATGGAGGGGGATTCCAGCCCCACATGGCAACTCACAGGATTCCGAAACTCTAGCCCCAAGAGATCTGACACCATCTTCTGGCCTCCATGGTCACCAGGCAAACACTTATAGACATAAATAAAAAAACTTTTTTAAATAATAACAAATAATTAAAAGGGGATGTGAGTGCAGCTCTCTTGTCAGTAACAGAACATCATGAAGGACACCATTTATTTTACCTTTCCGTCTGAACATGAGAGATGATTTATATCATTCCAGACATGTATGCACTGATTGAAATTTAAAAATATCTCCAAAAAATATTTTCATTGTCTCTTATCCTGGTACATAAATCTTTCTAAGCAGGGTGCTGTTTCTTAGCTATGATCCACAAACAGACATCACTGCTCAGTTTCTTTGGCTTAGTCTGCTATCAGAGAGCCCTGAATGTCTGATTCTCTGTTGGAAGATCCTAAATTTTGTGGTGGAGTCACTTCGGTTTCTTTCAGAGAAAATGACTTGACTCTTAAAATTGTGGCCCTCAGTTGGCCACAACCCTGTCAATCAGATGCGATTCCTTCCTATGAGCATCTTAGAGGTTGCTCCTTCAGGAAGGAAGGAGGGATAAATGGAGGGAGGGAGCAGGAAAGCAAGAGAGATGGGGAGAAAGGACCACAAAGAAGGAGGCATCTAGCCACAGTGAGGAACTGCTCTGAGCCTAGCAGGGAACAACCCCAGCTGGACTCCTGAGTATCCCAAAGCTCCACATTTATCCAAGGACGAGAACAAGACCCTTCTAGCTTAATTAAAAACAGGCCAACTCTGCCAGGCCCTGTTGGCAGATCCTGACACCGCTAAAAATAAGATGCGGAAGTAGCTTGTTTCCTCCACAGTTCAATCCCATTAAGTTTGGGAGAAATGATGCTAATAAAAGACATGATTTGCCCCCAGAGACTGCCTAGGGCTGTGTCTTGTCTCTCTAAGCTCTAGAGCCCTAGACTAAAGCTAAGCAGTAGTCAGTTTTGGTTGTTCCTGCTCTAGGGAAGGGAAGAGTGGCATCATTCCTCAAGGGTGGGTTTGTGAGACCGGCACCACTTGGACCGGTCATCACAGATGTGTGCTACCCTGGTGCCAACCACATCAGAAACTTGGCTTGGGAAACAGTCCACTAATCCTATTGGCTAACTGATGCAAAGAACAATTCTAATCTAATCGAATTGCTATCATAAAGCCATCTGGAAAGGCGAGCCTTTCAAAGGAAGCCTCCCCTTCCTGAGTGCACACATCCATGCACCTAGTTTGCAGCTGCTGGTTATGAAGTCTTGGGAGGCTTCTGCCATTCTGTTCTTGGGCCTGGTAGTGTAGAGAGGGAGCTGCTTGTAGGTTGGCCCCATTTCTCTGAACCATTTCTACTCCTTTATCCTGACAGCCCAGGTGCAGGGCTGCTCTCCCATCATGCCCCTGTGTTTGCTTCATCTTTTGAGCCTCAGCTCAAACAGAAGTGTTAATGGACTGACATCCATATTGTTGCTGGTGGCTGCCTTCGAAGTCCCAAGGAGGGGGATTTCATTTAGGCGCAGTCTTTCAGGCCCAGAGTTTTTAAAGCATCAATGGGCTTCTAAGGAATCACTGAGGAGAGTGGAGGGAGGGCTTTTATAACAGCTATAAGGCATTGCTGGGGTGCCTGTACCCATCCAAGCGGTAGATGTGGAAGGTGGGTGCAGTGTGGTGTCACCCAAGTTTCTTTGTAAAGGGCGGGTGAGGTGCATGAGAACAAGCCTGCCAACTGCTTTTCTTTCTAAGGCCTGGCTTTCCCCCCATGTCTTGCCCCACAGTCAGCCCTGGGGGAGGCCTGCCCTAACTAATCCTCCTTACAGGGCATCTTCTCCTGTGCATCTCCCACAGTGCTCTTGGGCTCATCCTCACCTTTATTCCAGAGTCTGCCTGCTTCACAGTGAGGCCCCTGAGGACAAAGGCAGAGGCAGTCTCAGTTCCCGGTGTATCCGACTCACACAGAAAATGTCTGCTGAACAAGTGAGCTGGGAACTTGGGAGGGAATAATCTGAGAGGAGGGGCTTAGATGTCAAGGGGGTGTGTCTGTGGATGAGCTTCCAAATCTCAAGTCCTTCTGTATGTCCGCAGTGAGAGATACGTTCCCGCAGAACATTTGCTTGTGTCAAAGGGGAGAGGCTACAGCTGTTGGCAGATTCAGAACCTTTAGCGGGTTACACAAATGTTAAATTTTATGTCTAGGTACACATTTACAGAGGAAGGGAGAAGGGAAGGAGCAAAATCTCTGAGGGCAAAGAGGGAACTTCATACAGAGGGGAAGAAGAAAACAGAAGGAATCTGAGAGAAGACAGCTGGGGTGGGGACAGTCACTCTGGAACAAATTCTCTAAACTGATGCTACTGCTGCAAGGCCTTGCAGTAGCCAGTGGCTGGATGAGGAGCCAGGCATAGCTGTCAGTCAAGGAAGGAGGTGTCCTGGCCAACCATAGTTTGGGGTTAAGTAGAGTGAAGTGATTCTGAAGAGGTTGCAGTGGATCCATTTGTTTGTGCAGAGGAAGGGAGATCACACACTGAGATGACAGGAGGAAGGGCATAGGCAGCTTCCTGTAGAAGGGTCACATTTCCCTCTGTCCTTAGTATATGAGTAGGGCATGGGGGTGGGCAGTTGAACACTCAGAAGAGAAAGGAGGAAATGAAGCCACAGATCCAGGAAAACCAAGTCTGTACGTATTGAGCAAGCTGTGGGAGCTTGACAGAAGTCTCAAGAGAACATCTGGTTGTAAGACGCTCATGGGCCAGTCACGAACACGAGCCAGGAAGGAACCTTCCAGAGACAAAATAGACTCAGCAGAGAAACAGCCGGGTCCAAAAGAGATCGAAGAAAGACAATTATAGTTTGCTTAAGTCTTCTGGCAAAAAGAAATCCCTCATTTGTCTATAAACACTCCTCAGTTGACACCTCTACAAGTCTTGATATAGACTGATGCTTGCCCTGGAAAGAGACGGTTGGGGTGAACTGCTGAGATCCAAATACTGTGCTGTCATTGCTGTTCTGACATCCCTCAGCTTATGAACTCATAAAACATAAAGATGCTCTCAGTCCAGTGTTTGTGTGCATGTATGTGTATGTGTGCATGTGTGTGCGTGTGTGTGTGCGTGTGTGTGTGTGTGTGTGTGTGTGTGTGTGTGTGTGTTTTGCCACTGGTCCTACCTTGCCTTGATCTAGAGTTAGTGGGAAATCTTGGCACTCTCAGGGCCTCTGCTTTCCCACTTTTAAAAAGAGAACTACCTCTGTGACTAACAGCTTAGCCTATGGCGCTAAACCCATAGCATAGGAGGTTTGAGAGAACAGTCAACAGGGTCCAGGACTAAGTATGACTCCATTCTTGACTGCAGAGATGCTTTGGTGAGCATGTTTCAGAAAAGCTGGATGTGGCTGACAACCATCACTTTAAACAGGGCTGTACTGGCTAGTTTTGTATGTCAACTTGACACAGGCTGGAGTTATCACAAAGAAGTGAACTTCGGTTGGGGAAATGCCTCCATGAGATCCAGCTGTGGGGCATTTTCTCAATTAGTGATCAAAGGGGTAGTGCCATCTCTGGGCTGGAAGTCTTGAGTTCTATAAGAGAGCGAGCTGAGCAAGCCAGGAGGAAGCAAGCCAGTAAGGAACATCCCTCCATGGCCTCTGCATCAGCTCCTGCTTCCTGACCTGCTTGAGTTCCAGTCCTGACTTCCTCTGGTGATCAACAGCCATGTGGAAGTGTAAGCCAAATAAACCCTTTCCTACCCAACTTGCTTCATGGTCATGATGTTTGTGTAGGAATAGAAACCCTGACTAAGACAAGGGCCAAGGTGCTGGCCTTGACTGTCCTCCTACAGTGACTCACTGTGGAGTAACCCTGGAGTTCAGCAAGAGATCTGTATATACTCTGAGTTTTTCTTCCCAGTGCCAGGCTCCTGGAATAACAACTCTAACACTCAAAATATATTGACAAACACCTTGGCCATAAGCTTTGGTTTCCGAACAGATCATAACTCAATATCCCATTTATTCTAATCTGTTTCCTACCATGTGGCTAGTTACCTCTGCTCAGCTCCCATCTCTGTCCTCTTTCATGTTCCCAAGCTCCTTCTTTTCTGGCTCTGTCCCACAATTCCATCTCCTTACTGGATGTCCCACCTTCTATTTCCTGCCTAAGCTTATAGACCAATTAGCATTTTATTGACAGTGCTGCATCCATTTGGTACACAAGAGGTTTTCTCTACAATTCCCTCTTTTAGTCCCATAAAAGGCTCTTTATCTTATAATAAACTATATACAATAATAGCAATTGTGGAAACTAGCAGGTAAGAATTACATTCATAAAATAAAGTCCAGATGTATTTGGCAACTTTGTAGAAAATATTCCATTATTTATCCTATCTTGATGAGTTCAGAATTTTGTATCCAAATCATTCTTATCATAACTTGCATAGACCTTAAAACATTTATTTAAGTATTAAACAACTTAAGCTTATATGTCAGATTATAACTCTCTAGTCTTCAACCGCTTTAGAGACTTGAGAAGGAATATTACCTAAGTATGCAAGAAGTACAGGCAAGCAGCCTCCAAAACTATAGAAATGACAGAGAAAGTTGGCTGCCTGGACAGTTCCTCCCAAATTTCTCTATAATGTTAGGATATTTTCAGCCTTCTGGCCTGGAATATCTGACAGTCCTTTTCGTGAAGCAGGAATTATGAAGGACTGATTACCTTGTCTTTTCAGAGTTCAGCAGTTGACTTCTCTAGGTTTCATTTGTCCAGTTTAGACAGCATTCTATCTTCGGTTGAAGCAATGGAAGATTTTTGTCTAGTAGAAGTTTGCCATATTTGAAGCAAAGTCCACAAGGAGATTCTCTGATGCTCATCATCTTCTTTGAAGTCAAATGGGGGTGCTGCCAAGAACTGGCATATCTCATTGTCCCCCAAAAAAGCTTTAAATTAATAAAAACATCACTAAATGTCAAACTCTGCAGGTCGCTAAGGTGTTTGAAGACCATCTATCTATCGATGGTCTATCTAAACAGGCAAATGTTGCTTGTTTCTAGCTACTTACTATCTGTTCAACTTGAGAAACATATTTTTGTAATGAACTAATATCTAACAAGACTGTAAGTTTGATTAACTATTAACTTGCATCACTTAATTATCCTAGATAGTTTGTAATAACAGCTTATAAAGAACTAGAACTAAACTGTGTTTTTTTTTTTAATGCTCTAAATAGGCCCAATACCTTAGACAAGGGTTGAAACATAAGGTGCAGTATGATATAACAAAATAACCTCTACCACTGCAACATCCTGTCCTGTTCAAAAAGCCCAGAGACAGGCCCAGCTCCAGCAGAGTACGGCTACCTTCCTTCTACGCTCACATTTTATAGAGCTACTGTTGGGATGAACTGTGTTTCCATATCACCACCCTTCGCTTCTATCCCTAGGCGATCTACAAAATGGTTTCCTCTGTCATGAAAATGCCTGAAGATGAATCAACCCCAGAGAAAAGGACAGAAAAGATCTTCCGCCAGATGGATACCAATAGAGATGGTAGGAGGCTGGGGGGCTTCATGTGGGCCAGGCTGCTGGTGGAATCCAGGACTGGGTGTCTGCCTCAGGTGATCTGTGAGAGCCACCTGGGCACAAAGGAACAGAACCATGTGGACCCTGGAGCTGGTCCCTGTCTTAGGGAAAAGCCTTATTTTCTAGGCCCATCTATCCTCCTCCCAGATATCTCTACTCCTTCCTCAGATTAGCATGGCTCCTCAGAAGCAGAAATAAAAGGACTGGAGAAGCCACTGAGTCAGGATAGGCCTTTCCCAGAAGGCTGGATCAAGTGTGGAGTTGGAGTATGTCAGAAGGCTCAATGCCTCTTACAAACCCCAACAGCATTTATCCCAACCTGCCTGAGAGGCCTTATGAGCATGCTCTAAGATGCTGAGTCCAAATGAAACCCTCAAGTATTGGGGAGCCAAGTAGAGGGTTGGGGTGGTCAGCAGGTTACTACTGGGTAGAGGGTGCTGCCCCGAAGCCAAATGTAACTAGCAGATGTGCAAGCCAAAGTGGAAAGGAAAGTTGGACTTCAAACAAAATAGGCAAGTCTGGTATGGTGACTGAGGACGACCACAAGCTTGAGGGTAGCCTGGGCTACATAAGGAACCCTTATCTGTAAAATAAGTAGGTAAATAGATATGAGTTCTGCATGTCAGCTGCCAAGTAGGATACAGGAGGCCCAAGCAATTGAGAAATAATGGCTTCTTTTTGGCATATCTATGTCTGCATGCAGTATTTGAGACATATTTATGCTAAGGAATTGCTAGTTATTCAGCCGAAATTCAAAGTTAATTTAGCATTCTTATTTTTCTTGCCAAAACTTGAAATGTTATCCAGAATAGTACCTGAGTTTTCAGTGCTCAGTTAAGGCTGACCCATGCTGTCCAAGGCTTCACAGCTCTTTAAACAAACACGTATTTATTAGTTATGGGTATGTATATGCATGCCTGTGTGAGTTTATGCGTACTACATGTAGGCACCTACAGAGGTCACAAGAGCTGTACAGTTCCCCGGAACTAGAGCTACAGGTGGTTGTGATCTACCCAACATGAGTGCTGAGAATCAAACACTGGTCTTCTGTGAGAGGAGTAAGTGCTCTTGACCACTGAGCCATCTCTCTAGCCAACTCGTTTTTAAAAACATGAATTTTATTTTATTACTACTGTGTATACTGTTGCATGTACTATTACATGATCTGGTGCATACATGGAGGTCCCCCCTTTACCTTTACATAGGTTCCAGGGATCAAATTCAGGTGGTAAGGGTTAGGCAGCACATACTTTTACCCACTGAGCCATGTCACCAGCCCCAGATCTTCACTCTTGATGCTTAGCAATTCTAGTCAGCAGTGTACAAATGGGCCAGTCCCTTGGGATATGCATTATAGAAGACTCTGCATAGAGCAAGCCTCTTTCTGCATGCGCACGTGGGGTGCCAGCTCCCTGAGAACCTTGGTTTGTGTGGTTTGAGCCACTCTGCGGGCTGCGTTTCCTCTATGAACTTGCATGGCATCCTCTGACATCCGTTTCCCCTCAGGAGCTCTTGATTCACAGCAGTTTGTATTGTAAAGTTTAAACAAACATGAGATTGTTTTAACAGTTAATGGACTTGCTGATCTTGAAGCTCAGGTTTTGATAGTCTTGGAGAACATAATGGCTTTAAGACCCAACCTCCTCCTTAGAGAAGGATGGAAGGATGGGAGACAAGACACCTTCAGATGTGTGGCTCACAGGCAGTGACAGGGCCTCTCCACTGGGAATGTTTCTAGAAATCGAAGGGCTCTGGCTGGGTTTCCATTCCCAATGGACAGCTGACTACCACTGTCCTGGGCTTTGCTAAAGAAAGATTTGTTTAAATAAAGGAACCTATGGGGATGGAAGCAGCAAGGGAAGGAGGGGGAGGGACTGCTGAACACCCAGGAGACTCACTGCTTTAGCTCAGGGCTTGGCTTCAGGGCCTCAAATCTGAGGCTCCAGTCCCTTCTCACCAGAAGCAGACCTGGCTTCGTGTAAAGCCTGCTACTGTCAGTCTTGTTAGCCAACAGTCTTTGTATTTCACTGTTGGTCCCTACATAAGGCAAGTCAACGTGGAGTCTTTGCAAGAGGCCGAGAGTACATGTTGAGCACATGTTGTGGTTTCCAGTACCTGAGCCTGTGCCTGTGTCTGAGACTTGGACATGTTCAAATGGGGCTTCTGCTCCTATGCCCCCATTCTCATCCTGTAGTACCAGCAGAGGTAGCTAGGAAGAGCAGCTAAGGAGGTACTGAAGTGCACAGGCCTCACAGAGCCTGACAGCCTGGTGCCTGTTCCTGGAAGAACAAACAGGGCTACGTCTCCAGGAAGGAAAGGGGGCAGAGCTAGCTAGGTAAAGGGGCCCAGCAGTTCTAGTTCCAATTTATCAGTGTATGGGTCACTTTAACGGGACACTGTGGAAGTACCAGGAATGGGGAAAACCTCCCTCACCCATATCTCCACAATGACAGTGACAGAGGACCTTTACTGTAGGAAAAGTTAAGCAGAAGGATACTGGGGAGGCCGGAGTAAGCGATCAAAAGGAAGCTGGGGCTACATAGTGAGACTCCATGTCAAAAATAAATAAATAAGGGAAGCAGAGGCAGGTGGATTTCTGAGTTCAAGGCCAGCCTGGTCTACAGAGTGAGTTCCAGGACAGCCAGGGCTACACAGAGAAACCCTGTCTCTAAAAAATAAATAAATAAATAAATAAATAAATAGGAAAACAGGAAGGAAGGAAGGAAGGAAGGAAGGAAGGAAGGAAGGAAGGAAGG
>JADRCD010194282.1:0-13391 GCA_019843815.1 Montemys delectorum | reverse complement strand
GGAAGGAAGGAAGGAAGGAAGGAAGGAAGGAAGGAAGGAAGGAAGGAGGGAGGGAAGGAAGGAAGGAGGGAGGGAAGGAAGGAGGGAAGGGAGATAGTGAGGGAGGGAAGGAGGGAAGGGAGGGAGGAAGAAGGTGGCACAGTGAGAGAACAGGTCCCTGGCTTCTTTCTCAGGCCACCTAGGTTGAGAGACCAGTGGGTCATCCTGTGCCTAGATCACACTCCTTTATTCTCCTGGCTTTGGATGAAGATGCCGCCATCTTCAAAAAGTTGTTTAAAAAAAAAAAAAAAAAAAGCCTACAGTTCTGCTCTGCCCACCCAAGGAGCGAGCAGGTTGTCTGCAAACCTGAGTACACCAGTATGGAGTGGCTGAAGAGCCCATGGGCACAGCCTTGTGGCTTCAACACTCAGAAGAGCTAGGGCTACTCATTCCTCAGATACTGAATGGGTAGGTAGAGGCAGAAGGGTTACTAGGGCAGAGATTTAGGCCAGGGTGAGCCAATACCCTCCCCAAACCTGGGGTCCTGTCTTGGAAGTAGTGTTGAATGGCCCTGTGCACTGAGCCAGGGGCTGTTCCTGCCTCATGGTCTCCCAGCCTCTACTGAGGGAAGCCATAGGCTTCTGCTGCTCCCAGCACAGTGCAAAGGCCACAGGCTGCCACTCATTCATCCTCTTGCTTCCTAGGAAAACTCTCCCTGGAAGAATTCATCCGAGGGGCCAAAAGCGACCCATCCATTGTGCGTCTCCTGCAGTGTGACCCCAGCAGCGCCGGCCAGTTTTGAGCCCTGCACCCCCAAGGACGCTACAGCTGCTTGTGTCTCTCCTGATTAGCTTTTAAACTTACTTCGTTTTTGTTCTTTTGTTTTTGCCAAACAATATTGATGGTGACACTGTGCCCTCTTCAGTCAGATGTGCCCTCCTGTGACACTTTTGCCCCTTGCTTCTTTCATGGTGGATGTGAATGCCCAGAGCCCGTGTGCTTGTGGAGAGCATGCACAGACTTCGTGGTGTTCCCTGGTGGATGACTTTTTTAATCATCATTTTTTTTCCTTTGATTCTAATCTCTCTATCTTAAAACCCAAGACTTGAGGGGCAAGGGAAGGGAAGTACATTTAGCCCAGATATCCTTCTGCTAGCTTTGAGGAGCTTTGTTTGAAATACAAAACTCCTAGCTGGGGTCTGTTGCCACACAAGCCCTCCGAGCTGTAGCAGACACCTGGGGCTAAGTTTTCTAAGAACAGGTTACCCTCTGAGGAGAGGCTATTAAAGGGAGCTGGGACATTCTTGCCCCCACCCCACCCCCAGGCCACTCCCTTCCGCCCCAGCAGGCTGTAATTTCTAAGCTGTGAACCTTTCAAGGTAAATTAACAGAGATGGGAAAAGATGGCTCAGCTGTTTGTCTTGTTTTTTTTTTTTCCTCCCACAGGTTTACACGAGTTGAGCTAATCCGAGTTTCTTTTAAAAAATCAAATACATATTCAAAAACCAGACCCATCTTGTTGCCTACTTGTGATTTATAAAGACTGCTGTATATAAAACATTGGGCATTGCAGACCAAATTAAGTGTTTTGCCTTGTAAATGCATGTTTAGTGAGTGCTAATACAATCTTACTGCAGAAGACTGTTTTAGTAAGCTTATTGTGAAGCCAACTACAATGAATGTCAATGTCTTGTTTTAAAGTCATAGCTGTCTTTGCACAAATGTACCAGTTAACAAGTATATTTTATATACTCCATAAAATCACAAAAGAACGGTGACAAGGGCCCAGCTTTGATTTCAAATGGCTTCCTGGAGTCAAGGTGGCTGGAGGACACAAGGAAGCCAGCTGTCCAGGCATCCTGCCCATCAGAGCAGCACCGGGAACTCCACGGTGACAAGGGGCCAAGGCCCAGCAGCATACTGGCATGGAGTGCAGGTGCGACGCTTGGCCCAGCAGATGAATGTTCTACAGACGCAGAAAAACAAACAGAGACTTCCTAGCAGTTTAACCCACATCCTTGGTAGGGTAGACACATCTCCTGCCTCCAGGTACCCTCTAAAGGGTCAGGTATGGGATAGCCAGGCAATTCACCCATTCTAAGAGCCAGCAAAGGGACCTGCAGTGCCCAAGGCTGGCTGTGGGGATCCCAAGAGCGCTCTTCCTCACTGTGTTCTTGGAATGCAGCAAAGCTGAGCCGCTGCCTCCGCTGGTCACCTCATGCACACTACTCCTGGCCACAGACAAGACAAAGCCTCACGAGGGGCTTGTATCAGAAGGTCTCAGTACTCAAGAACATCGGTGGCAGACCCTGCCTGAGAGGAAGCAGGAAGGTCTCTGTCTGGCAGCAGCCAAGCCATGCCCTGTAGAACAAAAACCGCAAAAAGATAAACACAACCAGAAGGAAAGTTTCCTGCCAGCCCGCAGGTCCCCCACCCCCCACCCCACAGTGACACTCTTAACTGGCAGAAGTTTAAACTTGAATGGTGGATTAAAATGAATCACTTAGTAGATTGAAATTTTGACACCTAGATTTTGTAATCTTAATCTTTCCTAGTGTCATTTTCCTTATACTTTGTACCAAGGTTTGCCAACTCGTGTGGACCAAATGGTAAAGTCTGTTTTTGCAAAGAAGAATTAACTCAAGTGGTTAAACAGAAACAGGTGAAGGGAGCCAGCACACTGGTGTTTGTGAGGTAGACTCACCTACTTGGGCTCTGCCTCAGGTTGAGCCAAACCCTGTGTTTCCTAGAACTTAGAGTTGGGGTGGGAACCAGAGGTGCTCGCCAGCTATTAGGAAATGAAAGAGCAAAGGTTATGAACCCTGTGGTCCCCAGAAAGCGTGAAGAGTTCCAGAACTGGTTACGCCACAGACCTAACAGACCTATCTGTATGTTTTCTCCCTCCTCATCCCCACCTTGCCCCAGGAAGGCATTGGATATGTGTAACTTTTATGCATGCGTGTTGGACCAATGGACTTCACAGCATCAAGAGGGCCGAGTGCCTGAAGACATCTCTCACTCCTGTGGCTAGGCATTGTCTTTGCTGTGTTCAGAGATCTCTGGAGGAAATGGAGCCTGTTTTGTTCCAAGTAGAGGCAGCTTGTGCTGTCCATGGGACTGGACTAAATGGCTTATGAGTTGAAGAACATTTCAGAATGCTTGACTGTTCATACCTCGCTTAGGATGGAGAAGGGATGCTATGGGTACCACCCCACCCCAGCAATACTCCCTGGGGGACTTTCTACAGATGAATTTGATAATATATGTCATACTATGTGGAGTGGTCCCATTATCAGTTGATTGTGTAGCCCTTGCCTGGCATTAAAGCATGTTTATTATTTAATATCATTGTCTGGAACATGAGATTTTCCTTACTAAACTGCCGTCAGTGGATTGGGTCTTAGGGAGGTTCCAGGTTGGGGGTGGAAGAGTTTTGAAGTATCTTTGGTCCGTGTATGTCTTCCTTAGGTTCTTCCCAGCTTGGCCTTCACTCCCTTCTATTTCCTCTCCTTGTTCAAACATCAAACATGAAACACGAAAGCAAAAACTTAGGAAAACTGCTCCTCAGTAGGATCTGGGAAAGCCTAAAGAAAGCAATATAGTTGGGTGGCAGTGACACACGCCTTCAATCCCAGCAGTAGGGAGGCAGAGGCAGGCGGATCTCCATGAGTTCACGGCCAGCCTGGTCTACAGAGCTAGTTCTAGAACAGTCAAAGCTACCCAAAGAAACCCTGTCTCAAACAAAGCAAAGCAAAACAAACAAAAAGCAATACAATCCCCTTCGTTTCACTCTCTGAGATTTAGTGAAAGAGAGAACAAGACAGAAAGCCTGCTCCTCCAAAGCAACCGCAGAATGCTGTTCACGTTCTGCATCTATCACGGGCTTGACTGCAGCCCCGAGTCTACTGCTCTATGAAAGGAGCTACAATAGGCCCCTCATAGGCCATCTAGACCTTTGAGGTGGAGATGTGGAGGAGGCTTTTCCTACTGCACACAGGTAGTCTCTCTGTACAAGTAATGTCTGAAACATCAAGTTATCCATGATGGGGATGGTGGTGAGGTAGCTGGAGTCCCTAATGAGCCTGTAGACCTACAACCCAGCCATTTCCCCACATTTCTAACTTTAATGTGACCGTTGCCTGGGACTCTTTCCTACCAGGTGTTGACGTGATGCACAGTCCCAGACATCCTTAAGATGCAGAGTGACAGTCAGGAGCTAACTACTGGGCAGCTCGGAGCACCCAGGCCATGGAGCACCCAGGCCATGGGAGCATCATCTAGGTCATGGAGCACCAGGCTGGCCATTCACCACCTGCATGAGTTTTCCAGGGAATAGCTGACATTTCTCTCAGTATTTCTCTGGGAGAAATGGTGAAAACACTTCAATGTGCAATGCAGCTGGACCTGCCAACCCCAACCCGTAGTTAAATATTCACCATTATGCACAAGAGTGGGCCCATGGACATTCCGTCATGGTCAGGAATGGGAGTGGGAGTGGGGGTTGGGAATAGGAGAGAGCCTTACAGCTCCGCCCCTCCCCGGGGAGCTATTTGCAGTGACAGTTGCTAGATAAGGGGAGACATTTCCTTTGGTGCTGTAACTTGGTGTAACAGTGGGATTAAGGTGGCTACACTCCTCTAAATAAGTTTCCCATGCTCCAATGAGTGAGTCTCTCTCCCCCTGGCCCTCTGCCCATGGGGGACATATGAATGAAGTAGACTGGTTATGGAGATTGAAGGGGATTATTAGGAAGGGGGTCAAGATAGGGTACTCAGGAATGAAGGAGACCAAATTATACATGTATGCAAATATCTTAATGAAATTAGTATATGCTAATAAAAACCCTCAGCAGTACACACCATCCCCCAGAAGACAGGCAAATGGCCACTCAGCCATCATCCAGCTGAACTTCAGTAGCAGTATCTTATCACGTGGGTAGGCTCATGCTGCGTGTTTGATGTTGCCCCCAGTCAGTGTTTAAGTGTGGTATGGGAGGCTTGGAAGTGTGTGTGAGTTGGAGAGGCACTGTCAGCCACGACCAGAAGGGGAATGCTTGACTCTTTATCAGTTGTAAACTTCTGTCCCACCTTGAACACCACTGTAACTACTTTAGCTCTTACCAACGGCAAATCAGAAATATTCTTTTCCAGGTGGTATGTGATGGCTCTTTGATGCCCAGTGAGCACAGGGTTGATGCTCACCCACGGTGTTTTTTCACCTCTTTCTTCTGGTCGGCTTCTGGCTCATCAGAGGCCCCTACTATCTTTCCTCTAATTCCTGATTTCCCGGTGCTGACCATGCCCTCATTTAGAGCAGCCCAGAGAAATGCCGAGCTGAAGAACCTTTGGGAAGGTGTGTGGCACCAAGGAACTCCCCCAGTTCAAGGAGCGCAGTTCACACTGATGTCCACAAGCAAAGGGAATGAAGTGGTGACTTCTCACATCCCCCAAACACCCCACCCAAGGCCTGGTCTTCCTTACCCTGGATGTGAGCATGGAGAACAGGGATTCCACTGGGCTTCTAGTCAGCCAGGGAAGGCTTTTTTGAGGCAAGATTCTGTGCTGTGCCTGGAGGCGGGGAGGGGGTGCTGTCAAGAATGGCAGCAGGCTAGCTGTTGGAATCGATGCTCTTGGAGATCAGTGAAGACAGCAGTTAGAGTAGTGTGGGTGGTTGCCACCGGAGTCCCAGTTCAGCCTTGTACGCTGAGGGTCAGAAAGTGTGCAGATGAACCAGGCAGTGGTGGCACACACCTTTAAACCTAGCACTTGAGAGGCAGAGGCAGGCAGATTTCTGAGTTCGAGACCAGCCTGGTTTACAGAGTAAGTTCCAGGACAGCCAGGGCTACACAGAGAAACCCTGTCTTGAAAAAACAAAACAAAACAAAAAAAGAAAGAAAGAAAGAAAAAAAAAGTGTGGAGATGGAATTGTGGGATGAGCCGTGTGGCTGTAGGACCTCTATAGAGGTTGGCACAGCTCTAATGAAGCAGAAACAATCAAACAGTGCTAGGACAAAGAGTGGATAGAAACTACCTGAGGGACCAGTCAAGAGCAACTGTGCTGGGCGTGTTCGAGAGCCACACTGGAGGCTTCTTGCTGACCTTTAACCCTCTTCCCATATAGGCCTGGTATAGGACTGGGGTGGGAGGCTGTTGGAAGAGCAAGTCTGTGTTTCATTGTAAGCAGGGCCTGAAGGGTCAAGAGCAGCCCAGATCCCATCTACAGAGACTCTTCCTCGAAGGCAAAGAATACTGGCTGTCACAACACAAAGTGCCAGACAGCTGTTTGACTCATGTTGTGAATATTTATTTTTTTTCTTCTTAAAAATGTACAAAAAATAAAATAACATATTTATAGTTTATAGATTCCCCCTCTCCCATTTACAAAACTATTAAGTTACATTTACCCTTTTTTATGTGGGAACAGATTGTACACACAAGTCTCCCCTGCTTGTCTTTCAGAAAGGGCCATTCTTAGAATTTGGCACAAACCCTCATTTCCTGTTGCATTTTCATGACTATTAAAATATGAAGAAAAATAAATGTTTTAATTCATTTTAAACTTCCCAGGTTTCTGTGTTGGGACGTGCCTTGTTCTTTCAGGAGCCAACTTCAAGATGACAGCCCACTGGGTATTTTTCTATTGGTTCCAATTTCTAAACACAGAGGAAGTTTCAACAATATGGGGACATAGAACAAAATAATTTGCTTCATGTGTCCCTCATCTTTTATAGATTACCAAAAAAATTAAAGAAAAAAATCTTTGTTTGGGTGAGATTAATTCAGGACAAGGCAAGCTTTTCTATCTTTCTGGAGTGTTTTTGTTCAGGAAATGAGGCTCAGCAAAGCTCAGCCAACACAGTGAGGGATGATGCGTGGAAATCCACCGGCAGACACTCCTGGACCTGACGCTATACTGCTCCTTTGTGGCTTCCTACCTCTTGTTCTGGCAATGGCTATCTCACGGATTATAGGGACTCAGGACAAAGGGAAAGCTGGCTCTATCTCGTCTTCTGCCCCAGAGCAGACTGGCAATTTTCCAGAGAGACTAGAGAGAAGAGCTGGTAGCCTGTCAGGTTGCTATAGATCTGTCTCCCTGCTCTGGAATCCTGAGCCCACCTCTAAGGTCTGCCAATCACGTTTGCAGCTATCCCCAAGTGCTATAAGCACAGGAAGCGCATAGAGGATATATTTCCAACACTGAGTGTGTCCGTCTTAGACCAGAGACCCACTAGTACCTTGGAGGGTTCCCAGACTGCTAGTTTCTAGGCGTGGCATTTGGAGTGCAGGGCTGGACTAGAGCAGAGCTCAGGATGCAAACCTTTGGCAACACAAAGAAGGATAAGGAGTCCAGTGGGCTCTTAGAAAGATGGCCCCCTGCTATCCTTTGGGATCCTCTTGGTTACAGCACGTACTCTCCATCCCATTCAATTCCTCTGCAGCTTTGAAGAGCAGTAGCTGGGCTGGTGTCAGCCTCAGCTGCTCTGGGCCTCTGGGGCGGGTAGACCAAGAAAGCAAGGGCTGGAGAGCAGAGCCTCCAGGTAAGACATCAAAGTGCTTCACAGACAAATTTAGACCTTTCCACAGAAGCCGTTTCATTATCCAGGCCTTGGGGTGGGATGTGCCTAGCTATCCAAACTAGTGCTGGGCCCACAGGGGCACATACCAATCCTTAACCCTAACAGAGCCACTGACCTGTTCTCTCAAAGAGAACAGAGGCCCATGGGGCATGCTTTCGTGACTGTTTGGGTAAGCCATTTTCTCTTGACCTTCCAAGGGCGAGGAGAGGACAAAACAGCCTTAGCTCTCCAGCACATCCCCCAGAGTTGGCTTCAGAAGTGCAAAGGCTCCCACGCTTTCCACAGCCAGGGTGGATATCCTCCCTTCTTCCCGTCAGAAGCAAGGAGAAGCATTGTCTGCTGTTCACAGCCTAGCAGAGCCACTGGCTCAACTCACAAGCTGCAGTTGGATTTTTAAAGGGGCCACTTGAGATGAAGGACATGCTTGTAAACTATGAGGCACTACAGCGTCCAGGATCCCCAGGTCGGCCAAGCAGTTCTGCAGCAGGTCTCAGTGACAGGGCCCCGGTGCAAATCTCTGCAGAGACTTTGCACAAAGCTCAAGAGATGCCCCATACCAAAGGTAGAGACGGCACCAACAGTGTGGCCCTTCCCAGACAGCTCGAAGGACACGCTTAGACAACATGTCACCATGAGATAAAACACAACGGCCTCCAGGTAGAGTCGTGTTTGAGGAGAGAGGGCTCTGGGGAAACAAGTCCTCAGGCATGGCCCAATGGAGAGTCCATCCTGGCATTCACCATCATCACATGACATCCCAAGGCCACTTTCCTAACCTCCTCTTGGATAGAGCAGAACGCTCTGAATCTCCAGGTATGTCTCCTCCAGGCCACTGGCAGTAAACAGGCCCACAAACCATAGGTAAAATATATTATTGCAATATTATGTATAAATTATGTACATGGTTGTCAGGCATACTCGTGTTCCTTATTACTGACATGGGAGCGCAATGTCTTCCTGTACAAGGCCCAATGGCTATTTGCTGATATTCCCCTGGAGGTATTTAGCAAAATGACCTTCCTCAGAGCAATCTGAAGGTTTGGGGCCAGTAATCTGGTGTCCTTCTTACCCCATCCATGAAGACTGCACCAAGAAGCAGCTCGTCTGGTCCATCCACTCAAGAAATGTGGAGAGGTAAGAAAAGGGAGCACACCAGTTCCCCAGGCGAGATGAGTGGACTTGCTGTCTCCCTCGAAGGGGGAACTCTGGAGGTCTCTCATGGAGCTATCAGTAACTTGCAGAGTCCTGGAGGGCTCTTGGGGGGGAAATGGGCAATAAATAAGGGCCTACCAGGCTCAAAGAAATTTGCTGAGGGGCTCAGGCTTCAGTGGAAGAGTTGGAGGAAGTCTGTTACCGGGCCTTGGGCCCCCGCCCCCTTCCCAGCAGTCTTGTAACAGTCTTGTGAGGTGAGTGAGATGGGTCTCCAGGTTCTGGGGTGGCAAAGATCTCATCTCTCCCAGGAAGGAGTTCATCAAAGCTCCGTCAAGGGGACTCCGGGGCTCAGATCTCCATCAGCGTGATCTTGAAGCCTTCCACCATGCTCTCCATGTTGAGGATGAAGGTGTCCTCATTTGAATAGTGCTCAATGATGTTGTCATCCATGTTGACCAGGATGCTGCCATAGTTGGGATGAGAGGGGGTGGGGTAAGAAATAAAGTCAGTGAACAGAGCGCTCAGAGCAAGGGCAGCCTTCAGGGGACCTGTTCCCTTGACCTTCTAGCTTCTTCCCCCTCAGAACAGGTTAAAGAAAGCAGAACTCAGTTTCCCTGAACTACCCTCAGGGAAGAATTCCTGACACAGGCTTCTAGATCATCTGGCCCAACGCTGCTATGGTTTTACAGATTAGTCAATGGAAGCTCAAAGAAGTTAGCAGAGACCCAAACACACTTCGATCCCTGTGAACTTCAGCTGCCCTTGGCTGAACACGTGTGTACAGTAAAAAACGGTGCACCCGGGCTCCTTAGCAATTTTAAAGGCAAGTTTTATTATCAGCACTTTTCAAGCAAGAAACAACTCAGCAAAGTCAAGGGTTCCCCCAGTCCACCCAGGCATTGAACAGCTGAGCTGGGTGGGAAGCTGGTATTGCCTCACTCTGGAGTTATTCCACCTCTCCTCGGCTGCCTACTCCACACCCCTAAGCTGCTCCACCTCTCCTTGGCTGCCTACTCCACACCCTAAGCTGCTCCACCTCTCCTCGGCTGCCTACTCTATACCCCTAAGCTACTCCACTTCTCCTTGGCTGCCTACTCCACACCCCTAAGCTACTCCACCTCTCCTTAGCTGCCTACTCCATACCCCTAAGCTGCTCCACTTCTCCTCGACTGCCTACTCCACACCCCTAAGCTACTCCACTTCTCCTCGGCTGCCTACTCCACACTCCTAAGCTGCTCCACCTCTCCTCGGCTGCCTACTCCACACCCCTAAGCTGCTCCACCTCTCCTCGGCTGCCTACTCCACACCCCTAAGCTGCACCACCTCTCCTCGGCTGCCTACTCCACACCCCTAAACTGCTCCACCTCTCCTCGGCCGCCTACTCCATGGCAGTTTAGTTTCAGGAAAACCAACTTCCAGAGTCTGTGATATTTTTTTTTCTTAATCTAATTTTATTTTTGTTTTATATATGAATGTTCTGTCGGAATGTATGTATGTGTACCGTATGTGTGCATGCTACTGTCAGAGTTCTGAAGAGGATATTTAATCATCTGGGACCATATGGGTGCTGAGACTTGAACTAGGGTCCTGTGGAAGAGCAACACGTGAGTCTGTCACATTCTCTTTAGTTTGGGAACGACTCATTGAATCACTTTATAGTGGTGTCGGCAGGTGAGATGTCATAGCTTCAGTTTATCCTTTTACAAAAATAAGAACCACTCATGCTTAGTGGGTTGTTGTTGGGATAAAAGCCTTGAACACAGGACTTCAGACTCAAGGCTGAAGTCAGTGTTATCAGCAGTGTTTATCCACATTGGGGCTTTCTAGCCCGTGAGACTTGAGGCTTCATTCGAAGTAGAATCCCCAGCAGACTGCATTGACCTTGGAAAAGCTGCAGCCCACCTTCATTGCGTTTCCCACAAGAGCTCAAGTTTGATGCTCCGTCAGCCAAAGGATCGAGATTCAAAAAGCCTGAAAACCCCAAGTCATAGTTTCTTTATGAAAAGGGTCCAGAGAAGAGTTTAAAGGCACCTACTCTGGCAGAGAAAGCCTGAGAAAGGCCTTGAAAGGGGCAGAGGTAGGCTAGAGAGATGGCTCAGAGGTTGAAGAGCACTGACTGCTTTTCCACAGGGCCTGAGTTCAATTCCCAGCAACCACACAATAGCTCACAACCATCTGTAACGAGATCCAACACCTTCTTCTGGTGTGTGTCTGAAGAGAGTGACAGTGCATTCGCATTCATAAAAATAAATAAATAAATCTTGTGGGGGGGAAAGGGGCAGAGTGAGTAAAGCTTATAGGCCTCAAGGTCACAGACCACCCACACTCCTCCCATCCCTCCCTCTCTTGAATCTGTGCTGTTTAATTAACGGGATACCTGGGGCAGGGTGCTCAAGCAGGCCCCGGGCTTCATTTTCTCATCAGTAAGCTTGATATATTAGAGAGAGAAAAGAGATGAAGCTCTGAGCAGGGAACCCAGAGCCACCTGGCCACCCAACCAGGAAGGACTGAGCTTTTAACAATGTGGGCAAGCCGGTCTGAGGACCATTTGAGATTTCATTAATGATTACCTTGGAATAATTTTCTTTGACCTCAATTAAATTTTGCCCCTACTATGTCACCCAGAAACCAATGTAAAGAGCTCCATGTAGTTCTCTGACCTCCTTTTCCCCAGGGTCCCCACCACGTCTAGACCTCTCCAGCCCACTTGTAACACTCGCTGTCACCAAATGGAAGCACCTCAGGTGACATGCTGGAGAGGCACTGTGGGTCACCCTGCCTCAATCACTAAAGGTCCATAACTAGCATCATGGGCCATGGACATCACAAAAACTAAAGGCATTTTAAAGTTGCACCTTGCAGGCATGGCAGTTAGCCAAGCCCAGCTTTTCTCTTACCCCTTTTTGCTCTTCTTATAAAGCTTTGTGATTTTCTCCACCGGCAGCCCGTACTTCTCAGACAGCTGAAAATGAATAACAGGGAACTGGGTCAGCAGAGAACAGGGCTCAGGGAGAAGCACATTCCACTCAGCACAACAGTTTCTCTAATGAGACACATTGGGAAATTCCATTTAAGACAAACCAAAGCCTCAGTTTCCCTGAACTACTTCCTGAGATCATTCAAACCAAGCCACTGGCTTTGTAGATCAACAAAATGAGATTCCAAAAAGTGAATGGGGCCCCAAGTCATAGTTAGCAACCAAAAGAGTCACAACCTAACTAACTCTGCCCCCTGATTCTTTGTATCAAGTCATACCCCCACCTCTGCCCTCGGCAGGAAGAGAAAAGGGAGAGCTGCAGCTCCTGCCATGGGCACACAGCCTGAGCAGGGCGTCACAGAGCCTAACATCACCCTTATTTTGATTCTCCCTTTGGGCAGATCTGAAATCACTCGGCAAAACAATCTTGATAAAAGTAGCCTTTCTGATAGGTTTTTAAAAAGCTTCCAATCACAATGTCAGATTAAATAGGTAGCCACACATCAGAACAGATTTCAAGTGAGCCAGGTGTAGTGGCACAGGCTTGTGATCCCAGCACTAAGGCAGGGGGCCTGTGAGCCTGAGATTGGGGAGCCACACTTGTATTCCCAGAGTTCAGAGACAGGGGCCAGAGGCCTGAGATCAGCGTGAGCTATGCAGTGCCCTTCAGACCAACCTCAACAGGTAGTGAGAAAAAGTTCAGGCGAATGAAAGATTTCGGCATGAAAGAAGAGACCATGAAAGCATAGGAACAAAATAAACCCCAATTAATTCTTTGTGTAACTATCACCCTAAAGTTCAGTTTTTCCAGGGAGACATGAAACCTGCAAAACAAGGCTAACATTAATAACAATGTGTAATTTTAAAATATCAGTAGATCAAACGCACCACAAAGGAAAATAACATGCTGGGAAACATTTTAAAATATAAACAACAGATGAGAGCACTATAAACTTGATGGACGGGGAACAAGGCGGGAGAGAAAACACAATAAACAGGGTATTTTCGAGAAGAGAAATATAATCGGAGACTATAAAGTGAAAACTGTACTGCACTTTTATTTAAAATTTTCAAATGAAAACAACAGGAGGATAGTACTTTTAACAACTATCAAAAATGTAAATGAGGAGCGAGACATGGCTCAGCAAGTTAAAGCATTTTCTGCGTTTGGCTCACAGCTCCAAGGGCTCTGGCGCCCTCTTCTGGCCTCCTAAGTACCTGCACTCACATAGCAGACACAGACACATTAAAAGGATATCTAAAACAAGACAAAGCAGAAATCATGATCTACCGTTGGTGAGGGCATTTGGGTTCTGTCGATGGGACAGTGACCCCCAGCCTCCTGGAAAGGGAGTTTGGCAGAAGCATAGTTTTTAGAAGCATATATACTTTGACCCATGTCTAGCAATCTGACATACAGAAATACTTCCATGCCCAAGGACTTTCAGAACGTAACTGTTCATAACAGAGAAAATGTCATAATGAACATCCATTAAATTTCTTGATATTTTCTTTACAAACCTCATTTAAAAATATGGGGAGCTAATATCAGCTTATGCTTTAAAAATCTTTAGTATATTACATGAGGGGAAATAAGTGAATATTTGTCTATATAGTATAATCATGTCTGCATTGTTTAACCTTTACATATGCTTAGGTGTACAGAAAATATTTAAATGGCATACCAACTTATTAATGGTAGCTACC
>JADRCD010194280.1:9607-32107 GCA_019843815.1 Montemys delectorum | reverse complement strand
TTCAAACACCTTTATTTCCTCCATCTCCTAATAATAGCAAGACATACAATCTTGTGTTGAACAACTGTCTCCCAAAAAATGACATGCAACGTAGGTGTTTGTGGTTTTCATCCACCCAGATACTTGATATACCAATACCGAAAAATGTATACATATATATATATATGCATATATACATATGTGTGTGTGTGTGTGTGTGTGTGTGTGTGTGTGTATACCACACCATGGCTAAGATTTATAATGGCACAGAGTTTGTTTTTCTAACATTTGGAACATTGGAAACCTTTTCTGTCCCTGATCTGTGAAGAAGCTGAATTATACAAAAGCCAACACACAGCAGCTGGTGCTCTGAGTCCGCCGTTGCCCTTCATCATTAGAAGCTGGACATAAGGCTCCTCTTCTGTGAAACTCAGATCCAGCTGATAAGAGGCATAAATAAGAAAACACGCTACACAGGTTAAAGAATTCTACTGAATACAGGAAGAAAATAGGGCCTTTGTAGCATCACAGAAATGAGAAGAATCAGTACAATTATCCCAATTTCACAGGAAAGACTTTCAGGCAACAGACAAATCAGCCTTCTGTGGTGGAGACTGGCTGACCTTAGACTATTTCTTCTAAAGCACAGCTCCTTGTTTTTATTATTAGTTATTAGGACCCCATAGTGAAAACACTATCCATTTAAGCTACAATCCATGGTGTCCTCAGACCTGTGGTTCCACAATATCACAATGAACTTGTGAGAGATTGAACTATTTTGATGTACAAAAATGGGGAAAGTAAAACAAATCATAGTTTAGGTCATTCATCTACTGAACTTCCCCATGTTCTCTGCTCTGTGCCAGGATGCTGGATTTATGTCAAGAATGAGATCCCTACCTGTGTGCAGCTGGTATTCTCCTGAAGAAGGGAGACTAATTTTTTTTTTAAAAAAAGAGCAATGGTTATGTAAATGACCATACAATAAGCAATGGTTATGTAAATGTCCATATAATATACAATGGTTACGTAAATGACCACACAATATACAATGGTTATGTAATTGAATACACAATATACAATGATTATGTGCATGCCACATGAAAATTAGAAGTAAAACTGTCTAGATGAATAAAGGATACTAACAGGAGTAAGGGGTGAGGAAGTTTAGGGGGCACACAGGGAGATGTTCAAAGTGCATTATATAATTGTAGGCTAAGGTCCTTATACATGAATATAGCCTGTACAAGGAGCTTTTATTTGCCTAAGATAATTGTAATCTAGTAAGTTTACTGCTGTGTAAGCTTGCTCTTTGTAGTTCTTTCTGAACTCTGGCTGGCTGGTTCAACTCAGCTGTTCTGGCTCAAATTTCTCTCCTAGCTGACTGATTCATTCTGACTTCTCTCAGCTTCTCACTGAACTGCTCTGCTTGGCTTCAAACTTAACTCTGGCAACTTGTTCTAATCTTCAGGCTCCTTCTTATACCCTGGCTTTGACTGCCTCTGCTGACCTGCATTGAACTGCATGAACTCATGAATGAACTCAACCCCACTGCACTGCACTCACTGCACAGACTCCCAACTGTCTG
Source organism: Montemys delectorum (assembly GCA_019843815.1). Taxonomy (NCBI): domain Eukaryota; kingdom Metazoa; phylum Chordata; class Mammalia; order Rodentia; family Muridae; genus Montemys; species Montemys delectorum. The sequence continues at coordinate 30,540 of JADRCD010194280.1, read as the reverse complement.
ATTCCTAATCTCAATAACACTCAACTGGAATGACAGAACTGACTCTCCTGCACTGCTCTTCAATAACTTTTCTCTTGAGAGTTGAGCATATCCAATCTTTGACTCATTCTATCAAATCTTTTTCACTTTGTCTGCCCCTCAATTAGAAGTCATTGTTTAGGATTAAAGGTGTCTACTAAGGGGATGTCTATATTGCAGCCAGAAGGACTGGCAGTGTATGGCACATCTGCATTCCAGGCGGATCACACAGACCTGGAAGGTCCTCAGATGTGATCAGAGCAGCCATGATGCTTTATTAAAATGCCTCTATGATAACCCAATAAAATGAGTAGCATGCAATAAAAGTGTCATGAAATATAAATAATTTAGTAAGATCAGCATAAACAAGGACAAGAGGGTGAGGAGATAGAAGACAGGTGTCTGTGTTATTTAACCTCTTATTGGAGCTCAGTCCTTTTAGCTTGTACAATTGAGGGAAATTTTGTCTTTTCTTCTGGTGCCTGGTTTATTTCACTTAACATGGGAGCCTCTGGTACTATCCATTGACACTGCCACAGATGGAAGGATTCCATTGTTATGGCTGAACAATATTTTACCATGTACATAGAACATGTTATTTAGCCATTCATTGGTCAGTGGGCACTGAGGTGAAGATTGACACAATGAGATGGCGGTAGTCAACAACAATATTAATTTTTTTCAGAACAAAGAGTCTTAACATGTAGCAATGATAAATGCTGAGGTGGTGTGGATGCTGAATATCCTGATTGTGTAGATAGATAGATAGATAGATAGATACATACATACATACATACATACATACATACTTACTTACAAACATACATACACATACATGGATAGATACATATATACATACATACATACATACATACATGCATGCATACATACATGGATGGACAGATAGATAGATGGATATGGATATGGAACTAACATGTTGTACCCCATAAATATGTGTAGATACTACATGCTATTTTTAAAATTTCAAAAAATACTAAAGATATACATAGTTTAAAAGGTCCTCTCAAGACGTAATCTTTTGAAGAAATCCCCAGAGATGAGAAGGGCAGCCCAGGGAGCCAGAGAGGCAGCCATTTTCAGCCAGTCAGAAAATGAGGAAGAGGAATCTGGGAAAGGCTGGCTGTAGAGTGGTAGAGTGCTTTCCCCAGTGGTTCACAGAGTTCAGAATAAAGAGAATGACGCCCTGACTCGGGGACACAAGGGCGAAGGCTGGGAGCACAGGAGAAATGTATTCGGGGGAGAGGGGAATCACTAAAACTCACAGATTCAGATATCTGGGATAACGAGAGTACAGGCTGCATTTCAGGGATCCGGTGAGTTTTATAGTTAATATCTAGAAAAGATGGCTCTATCTTGATAGGAAAAGGAAAATGTAAACATCGTCGGAGACTTTGTCAAATTATTTCTAAATGTAGTAAAATACACATAACATAAATTTACCTTTTATTCATTTTCATGTGTGTGTGTAGAGTGTACACGCATGTATACCTGTTTCCAAATGTGGGGCACACACTGGGTGTGGTACATATCCCTACACATACGTGCTCATGAGCCTACAGAGATCGATGTCAGTAATCATCCTCAATCACGCTACCCCCCCGCATTCAGGGAGGCAGGGTCTCTCCATCACACCCAAAGCTCGCCTGTATAACTGGTCTCCCTAGCAGACTTGCTTTGCCATTCCCTGTCTCTGCATTCTCAGATTGGAAATAGTGGTGAGCCTCTACATTCTCCTGACATTTACTTACAAGGGCTGGGGGTCCAAACGCGTGGTTCTCAACACAGTAATTATTGAACCATCTTCTTAGCTTCAAATTTTCCATTTTAAACATATTTGGACATATTCAAATGCTTGTAGGCTTCACTGCCACCCATTTCCAGAACTTAAAGTACAAAAGTACATGAAAGAACACGCCCCTCCTTTTCTTCCTCCCATCTAGCCCTGGCAACCACCAATCTTCTCTAAGTGTGTGTGTGTGTACGTGTGTGTGTGTGTGTGTGTGTGTGTGTGCATGTTAGAGATGTGTGAGCATACACATGTGCATGCTTGTGTTTATGGATACACACGCATGCCTGTGCAGAAATGTAGAGTCTAGAGGACAGGTTTCAGTCTACACTTTTCTACCTTGTTTGAGGCAGACTATCTTTGCCACTGTGTAGCCAAGATAGCTGGGGATCCTCCTGCCTCGGTCTCTTATCTAGGATTACAGGTATTAAGCCACTACTGTATATGAGTTCCAGGGGTCCATATTCAGACTTACATAGCAAGCTCTTTTACCCACTGAAACATCACCCCAGGACAACATTTAAATGAATAATTTCCTTTTCTTCCAGGGAATGGTAATGGTGATAGAACCTTGGGCTTTCTGCACACAGAGTAAGAGTCCTGTCACAGAACTATCCTGTCAGCCTCGTGTTTATAAAGCTGATCACTCAAAGAATACCCTCCCAGAGGAGAAGGGGGTGCGGGTAGAGACTCTGTGAGCGGGAGGATGGGAGGGGGAGTGTTTGAAATGTAAAAATTAATTAATCAACTAAAATTTTAAAGTAAAACATAAAATAAATCTATAAGTGAAATAATATAATGTTTACCTTTTATATTATTTTGCTCAGCATAATATACTCAAAATCCACCTGTGTTGATGCGTCAGTATTACCATCAGAAGGAAATATATTTATGACGTGTCCATGGAAAGAGTAATGGAGCCCAAGGTAATGTCTGACTGGGCTCAGAAAGCAGATGTGCCAGGCTAGCAGGCTGTGTTATTAGGAGTGGGAAGGGATCTGGAAAGCGTGCCGATGTACTCACAGCAATTTCTTCTGAGACTCCTGGAGCAGAGGAAAAACCATCCACAGAATAACTCGAGTCTCTCAGGGTCACCGACACAGAGGTGAGAGACTCATAAAAATCAACACACCTCAGGTCAGTGTCTCTCACCGAATGCAAAGCTACCACAGACAACAGCAAAGGTGGAAGGGACATCAACTTAGAAGCAAGGCCCCCCCAGGCTCCAGTGCAACAGCCTGCAATTTCCCGGCTTATGTTTTCTATTCAATCATTTTCCAAGAAAATGAAGGTTATCAAAATGATTGTTATTATCCACAACATTTGGTAACAGAAAAAGAACAGGGCTGTGTCCCGTGCTCATTGCTAGAGCCGTCAGGAGTCAGCACTCAGGCTCTTCCCTTCTCTTCTTTAGTGCAGCCAGGAGGGGTCTACTGACAACAGCTGTCTTCTACAAAATAGAAATCCTTAATACCCGAATGTTTGGCTTAAAAAAAATTGCAGAAGCTTTTGAGAGGGAATATAATGATTTAGGAGTGGGAGAGAAGGCTGCTGATGCTCCTCCTAATCTGTGTGCCTGATTCTTAACTACACACACATCTCTGGTTCATCAGAGCGCCTTTGGAATCAAATTGGGTTGATGCCATTCTCACCTAAGTGCCTGGAGAATTTTGTTAAGGACCTTATTTGGGTACTTGAATGTAGATATTATATTTGATATCCTGTCTGTTGCAGATCACAAAAACATCAGAGTCTTCTATGTTTCTGTCTGTGTCTGTGTAATGCAAATGTGTGCACGTGTGTGAGCACGTGTGTGTGTGTGTGTGTGTGTGTGTGTGTGTGTGTGTGTACATAAGGGAACCAGATGTCAACATCTGAGGTCTTCCTGTTTCACACTCCATATTTTTTTTAAGACAGAGTCTCCTGCTGAACCCAAAGCTCACAGATCTGGCTAGACTGGCTAGCCACTGAGCTGCAATGAACCTCTGTCTCTACTTTCCCAGCAAGAAGACACAAGGTGCACACCACCATGTGCCACGCCCACTTGTCTACTCCAGTAAAGTCTGCAATATAGGGGTAAAAGCCTGATTAAGGACAAGAGGCATTATGACTTCAAAAGGAGTTTGTGCCTCCTGGGTATTCAGTCAGTCGTGGCATCCCCTAACTCAGAGGTAACCCAGATATGTCCTTGCGAACTCGAGTGCTAGGTGCCTACCAAGATATGATTTATTAATAACTAGACAAAATTGGACATTGCTCTCTGACCTTTACCAATGTTCCAACATCTTAGTCAAACCCTGGCTTGGAATTTCATAAAGAATGTTACCCACCCAGACTAATTGCCTTTGGCATTGTGGATATGGCATTGAAGCTTAGACAATGGGAGACTTATCCCAGGGCAAGGTCAAGTAGAATCCTCATTCTCAGTCACTTACTGCAGCTGAACCACTCCTAGGAATTAGCAAGAAAGAGACAAGTCTCTACTAGCCCAGAAGATTAGTATGGTGGGCATTTTACTAAGGATGAGAGTCTGTGTGTGAGACAGTGTGCAGCAGTCAGCATTCAATATTGAAGACTGGAGATTAGAGATTTGAGCCTCTACCCTCCTGGCTGGCACACCTGCAGCCCCTCTCCGCCACCCCCCCCCCCGGACTCCAGCTGGGCCCATGTCACCCGAGCATGCTCGGAACCCCGGGGGGGAGGGGGGGGGAGGGGATGCTGCACCAGTCCAGAGGAGATGGCTGCTGTTTGTTAGACCCAGTGTGTTTCAGGTGGCCTCAGATGTACCTCAACTGCTGAGCTGCCAGATTTATCATTTCTCTTTTGCAATGACTGTAAAAACCTCATGCCATTTTTAAGAAATACATTCAGATTCAGCACACCCTTGTGTTGACTCTGTCATTCGCCGAATTTTTGCCCACCTGACCAGAACTCTCATCCTGCGGAACAAGAGGTCCCCCGCAACGAACCCGGTCCCTGGCAACCTTGCCTGGCTTTTTCACATGGATCCTAGGGATTGAGCTTAGGTCCTCATGTGTCTGTGGCAAGCACTTCACCATAAGGGTTATCTTCCCAGTTCTATGTCTTTATTAACAAAAGGAACTCAAGGAGAAGAAAGAGAAAAGTAAGAGACTTTACAAGCTGTGTTACCACCTGAAGCAGGTATAACATCAAATGTAGTGGTAATGAAACTAAAATAAAATCAATACTTCTCTTCATTAACATTCTGCTTCACAAACAGAATATTACCCATGAATGTCTAATTACAGTTTTCCCTCGTGAAGTTCTATTTTGAAACCTCTGTCAGACTGAAATTGAGCCCCGCTGATCACATTAGTGAGCAGAGTTATTTTAGGAATAAAGGATTCTTGTCTTAAATCATTAAGACATTGCCTTTATGGCCCAGAATACTCTTAGTAACTGCTGGAGTCAGTGCCCCGGAAGTCAAAATGAATTGCAGGGTCCAACGTTATTCCAGCATTTAAAGGGGGGCATTTAAAATAACAGTCTCAGAAGGGATGACTTCACAGGAAGAGTTCATTTAAGGTGTCTTAGATGAGCAGCAGGGGCTTGTCTCAGGATGGGGGAGTCAGTCAGGAGCTCTGGGCTGATGCTCTGACACCTCTGCAGTCACCTGAGCTAGCAGACATCCCCACACTTCTCCAGGCAGTAGAGAATGCCATCTAATAACATCTATTAGTCATCTAATAACACTGCTTTTTGGCTCATGGAGCACGTAAGGCAAGATAGAACAGGGGAATGTGCTTTAATAACTGGGGAGCCCAGGCCTACAAATAATTACTCAGTAAAGATAACACCTTATAAAATCATCAAGTAAAAAAAATCCTATAATAGCCTGCATTTCAAAAAATAAATACACTGAGACAAACCAGAGCAGAGGCATGGGTTATAAATCAGGGTTCTTTTTGGTCTAGAAAAAATAGCTTTAATGGAATTGAGATTCTAGCCAGCTCTAGCCATTCTAAGGCCGAGGAACCCTCAAGGAGAGTCAAGGTTGAACAGCTTAAGAAGCATGCACAGTGAAGGAGGAGTTCTAAAGTGGGCATGACCTTGCCTTCCTAGGATTAGCCTCGTAAGTACGGCCACACTACAGAACCTGGCTGGGTCGAGCAGAGGAAAGCTGCTAGCTACCGAGCACAAATGAGGCAGAAAAAAAACTTTCTTGCCTAGGGAAAATATGTAGAAAAGTTTTTCCAGTCATTGCTAAGTCTGATAATTGTGCTTGACATTTTAGGAGCATGACTCAATAGCTGAACATGACAACGGAAACAACCTGCAGTAGGAAATATTTAAATGAGCATACATTCAAAGTCCAACTGCTCCTTTTGTGTGGAAATACACCTCCGAAGTTTTCCACAGCTGTGAGTTTTTAAAAGTTCTAGGATACACCATGAATTCTGAGCAGGAACCATCTTTCTAATCTAGGACCTAATATTACAGAAAGTGAAATTGTCACATTCAATTATGTTGAGTAATTTATGGAATGAGATAACGAAGCATTTCTGTACTACATGCAGAGTAACAGTTTAACAGTCCAAATCCAGCCAGCCAGTCCTGAATAAATAATAAATGCACACAAAAACAGAACATTATAGTGTTATTGCTTTAAGGTGGATGCTATTTTATAAAATTGTTTGCTAAAACAATGCTGCATTGCACCTCCATAACACCTGACTAATGTAGTTACTCATCCGTATACCTGTTTATAAAACATCTGTCTCTGTGGGGTCGGGGAGGGGGAAGTGTGTTATTTTATACAACTGTCCCTGGCTCGAAGCTTGGACTCACCAATCTACAGCTATAAAATAATAAGGCTTGAGCTCTAAGCTGCTGGAAAATAAACGCTGAAGGAGCTTGTCTCATATAAGTGACGACTAAGATATTCCATATGCAGGACTCGGCTTGGAGCCAATCATGTACAGATGCTTAATCATTTTTATTGTTTTCATGTCAGATATTCACTATAAAACCATCTTGTTTTCAGGATACTATTGATATCATTAAGAACAGCCAACGTCTTAATAAATATTCATTCGCCCTCACTTGTTTCTTGTGCTGTCTTTCTAGCAGAATCCATAATGTTTAATGAATCAATCTATTAATTTTTCAAATGCACAAATAGAAAAACTTTGGTAATCAAGTTCTAATAACTCTTAGGATTGGAGAAGAGGCACACATAGTCTTCACTCTCCTCATAGGGAAAGCTGAAAAATATGAAGCCATGAAGAGACAGACTGAAGGAGACTACTCAGTGGGGAGCAGGCTGCTTCACAAGCACAGGAAGCTGAATTTGGATCCCCAGCACCTGCAAAGAATCCCAAGTTGGCAGTACACACCAGTAACCCAGCACTGGGACAAAACAGGACAGGAGGATCGTGGGGCCTTCCTGACTAGCAGGTCTATCCAAAATGGTAAGTTACAGGTTCAATGAGAGACCCTTTATCAAAATAATAAATAAATAAATAAATAAATAAATAATAGTAAGTATAGAACCTCCACATGTGTACTGTACAAACACAGTACACACACACACAAAAAAAACATAGCATACCATATACACACACATTCACACTGACAAGAAAAATAAAGGTTGTAGTCATCTTCAAATAAAGGAATATTGTTAGTTTGTTCCCATGTCTGTCTCTCTGCTTATCTGTGTATTCAGAAAGTTAAAATTTTTAAAAGCTAAGAACTATATAATATTAACATATAAACAAAGATTGAGAAGGTAGAAAAGTAAAACATAATATATGATTCAAATTCAATAATCTAATGCAAGAGACAGATACATAACTCTAATTCAAGGGAAGCCAGTGTTGAGTATTAATGGGGATATTTAAAGTAATGGTGGCTCAGTAGTCACTAAGAGCCTGACTTAGTAGTCATTCCCGTACATTAATACAAGAGGAAGAGGCTGTGGCTGATGTCTGCAGCAAACTCGGTACCCACATGCCACATGTTCACACTGTGCTCAGAAAGCTAAGTCCTCAACCCCTTGTAATTTTGTCTCCTCTTTTTATACAATATTCTCAACACACTGTAGCAAGGAGTAGCTCAGGTCTGCAAAACTGTAGCACTCTAGATGATGAGAGAGAAGAAGTACCATGAATTCAAGGACAGCCTGTGCCCCATCAAACAAACAAACAAACAAACAAAAAATGAAAAACAACAACCAAGCACATAAAAAATATTCTTCATACCACGGATGTAGGAACCGTACCTTCTAGGTCCTCACACTGCATAGCCAACACTAAGCACAGAGTCTGTAGGTAGCAAATACGGAGTGTGTGTAAATGATTAGAAAGAGAAAATGAAAGAGGACCAGAAGATGAATCCAAGGCAAAATGGCACCACCAGGACCTTCAATGCAGGCCTTGTCATGCATCAATGGGAGGAGAGATCCTTGGTCCTCTGAAGGCTCAATAGATGCCCCAGTGTAGGGGAATCAAGGGCGTGAAGATGGGAGTGGGTAGGTGGGTGGAGGAACACTGTCATAGAAGTTGGGGGTGGGGGCGGGAGGATGGGATAGGGGGTTTCTGGGAGGAAGCGAAACCGGGGAAAGGGGATAACATCTGAAATGTAAATAAAGAAAATATCCAATTATAAAAAAGGAGAAACATTGGTAGTATTGGGGGCAAGGAGAGGATGGGGAATTTTGTCACTGATTGGTGAGATTGCTGCTGTTTTCACAGAGCACAGACATAACAATAACCTGCAGAAATGTCTCATCATCGCCAGCACTAACAGGATGTGCTCTAGTGAGAGCACAGGCTCAGCTTCTTTCATGAACGACCTTTGCCCAGGACACACACTCATACTCAGCTCTTTCTACCCATCAGTCTTTAATCTAATCATTTTTGCCTTTTTGTTTGTTTGTTTGTTTGTTTAGTATGGTTTCTTATTTATCAATCTATGCAAATCTCTACTTGGGAGCTGGAAAGATAGCTTTGTGATTAAGAATACTTGCTACTCTTCCCAAAGACCAAGTTCATTTCCTAACACTCATATCTCACAACCACCTGTTATCCCAACTCCATGGGATCTGGCTGGCCTCTGCAAGTGCCTGCACACACAGGGGCAGAGGGAGATGGAGGGAGAGGGAGAGAGATGTACCTACACACTCAGGGGCAGAGGGAGATGGGGGGAGGGGCAGAGGGAGATGGGGGGGGGAGGGAGAGAGAGAGACTTACCTGTACAAGTGCCCATGGGATCTGGCTGGCCTCTGCAAGTACCTACACACATAGGGGCAGAGGGAGATGGGGGGGGGGAGAGAGAGAAAGAGAGAGAGACTTACCTGTACAAGTGCATAAAAAATAAAAGAGTGACTTAATAAAGAATCCTCTATTTAGAGTTATTTATAAATTGCCTGTGTAAGTATATTAGAGTCTTAGAGTCTCCATCCAGTTCATTTTTATGAAACTTCTTCCAGTGAAAGACCTTAATGTAACATCTCCATTTTTTAGTATTTGGACAAATACCAGTATAATTCAGCTTTTTAAAAATATCATTTTATATACAAAAACTTGTCACTAACTTCTAGTAATTTAAGTAAAAGACATAAACATTCATGGTAACTTCATCAGGAATATTCTCATGAGGTAGAAGTGTCCCACCACTATGGGATGGTCCCAAACTTCCTTATTGTCTACACTATACCTATAAAGCTTTCAAACAATAGCAAGGCCAACGCCATCATGGATGTCTGCAGCAGGGCCAACGCCATCGTGGATGTCTGTCTGTAGCGAGGCCAACGCCATCATGGATGTCCCATCGTGGATGTCTGTCTGCAGCAGGGCCAACGCCATTGTGGATGTCTAGTGGTAATGATGCCTGGAAACAAAAACTCTAACTCCAAATAAAGGGTTTTCATAGAATGAGCTACTGAATGGTAACCTGGCAAATTTACAGACGGTCTTCTCTGAGAGCATTCCCCACTTTCCTAGTGAGGTACAACCAAGACATGTACCCCACAAGGAAGCATGAGAGGTGCCGTGCAGACAATTTATTGGGGTACATTAAAGACTAGAGCAAAGCAGCTGCACCACAGGGAATCCCTCTTTTTTGACATTACAACTTGTGGTGGAGGTACTGAACCTTCTCAGGGGAGATAAGATGTCTGCAGACTCACACATCAGCACAGTGCTCAGAGGTTGTTGCCCTCATCACAGAGAAGAGGCCTACAGGCCCAAACGCCTCACTGAATCTTTAAAGATGCCTGTCCTAGTACTTTAAACTGAACTAATTTTTAATTCTTTATTCTACCTAGAGTCATTAAAATTCTAATTATACTTAAGAATAGAAAGGGTGGGCATTGTTTCTAGAGAGTCAATTCTCAACTCCAAAGTATCCAGCATGGCCAGTGTCACGCCCTGAATTTCCCAACCTATTTCCTTCACCCAGGCAACTGTTCTGAAATTTCCACGAGACCACTAACATTCCTTTGTCAAAAGGTACATGTGTATTCCCACAAGCCAGGCTTTGTAACAATTGCAATACCTAAGTCAAAACTCCACTCACACATGCAATAATCCTTGCTGATTTCAACAGTCCTCCTTGTGTCAGAGTTTTCCAAGTACATTATCATTACTCTGAATATGAAAATAGAAAAAATCACCAAATTATTTAAAAATAAAAAACCAAAGCAAGCATAGACAATGAGAGGAAATTAAAAACTGACTCCAAAGGAAGGGGAAGTATTTGGTATCCTCAGAACCAAGAGGGCACTGTACCCGTTTAAAAGACTAGAAATGTGAGGGAAATAATTAAAATGTAAATTTTTAACCTACTAGAAAGGCTAAAAAAACAGATAAAAAGGTTTAAAATATGGTACAAAAGTTAATAGAGATGGGGACACTTCAGATCCTGTAACTCAAGGGAATAAGAACAAAATCATGGTATTTTAATATATGTAAAAGATGAGAAAACATATGAAATATATATGAAAAATATATGAAAAGGAATCCATCCAGTTTATATGGCTTATAAACTGGCATCAGCTGATAATGGGTGGTGTATGGAACCTTAGAAAAATTAGTTGAAGTCTTTCTATTTTACCCACCCAAACCTTAAATTTCAATTTCATACTAAATGCAATGGCTAAATAAAGATACAGAAATAAAGAGACAGGCCAGTGCCTTTTAAAACAATTACAGAAAGCATTACCCCCAAAAAGGGAGTATGAGGATCCAAGAAACTAACTCGGCAGTCAAAAAAAAAAAAAAAATAACATTCCAGGAGAGCAGGTGTGTAGGCACAAAAATAACGTTCCCAAGATGAGAATAGATTCCATTGCATAAAGCTGCATTTTTAACAGGATGAGGTGGTGAGGAAGGATAGATCCCTGGCATCAACAAGCATCAAACCAATTATCAGAAACTCTAGGAAAAGGAAAAATATATTTAATATCTAAAAGCCAAGGTTTAAATTCCAAGTGAATTCATATAGAAATTTTAAGAGGAGAAAGGAGAAAGACAGGAGGGAGGCGAAAGAGAATAAAGGAGGGGAAAGACAGAGAAATGGGAAAATGAGGACAGAGAGAAGGAGGGAGTTACAGAATTCCTGCTTGCCATCTGAGAAGCTGCTCTATTCTGTGTATATTGTTTCCAAGGGTCAAGTGCTAGAGTTGATTCTACACTAAATAACAGTTCCTTGATCATAATATTATATGTGTTTATTGGTTTTCAGCTTTTGACTACTTAAATTCAGCTTAGAAGATAATTTAAATATTTAAAACCTGATAATATATAAGTAATTGGGCCCAAACTGGGAAGACAAAAATCAATTTATAGTAAGGCTAGAAACCCCAACCGAAGATCCAAAAATAATAACCTATATTGAAGTCTAGAGAATAGAAGATAGGATATGAGTGATAAATTCATCTTTCTTAAGAATCAGTAGATTTTATCTGAGACTATCAGGGTGATAAATATAAGCATTTACATAGGTATCCAGTGGTATGGAAATGTAAATACCAGTACTAGGGAAGTGACTATACCTGTAGTTAGGCTGGAGTTCTGAAGCAGGATGGTTTTCATGGAGTACTGCTGTGATAGTTTGAATAACATTGGCCCCAGGATGGCTTAAATAAGTGTCTCCTTGTTGGAGGAGGTGTGACCCTGGAGGAAGGCTTTGAGGTGCCAAAAGCCAACACCTTTCCCAGAGTCTACCCACCCTATCTTGCCTAACCCTCTGTACTGGCTGGTTTTGTGTGCCAACTTGACACAGGCTGGAGTTATCACAGAGAAGGGAGCTTCAGCTGGGGAAGTGCCTCCATGAGATCCAGCTGTGGGGCATTTTCTCAATTAGTGATCAAGGGGGTAAGGCCCCTTGTGGGTGGTGCCATCCCTGGGCTGGAAGCCTTGGGTTCTATAAGAGAGTGGGCTGAGCAAGCCAGGAAAAGCAAGCCAGTAAGAAACATCCCTCCATGGCCTCTGCATCAGCTCCTGTTTCCTGACCTGCTTGAGTTCCAGTCCTGACTTCCTCTGGTGATCAACAGCAATGTGGAAGTGTAAGCTAAATAAACCCTTTCCTCCCCAACTTGCTTCATGGTCATGATGTTTGTGCAGGAATAGAAACCCTGACTAAGACAACCACCAACCTCTGGAGTTGTCTCAAGATGGATATTAGGGAGTAAGCCCCCAGGCCTGCTGGCCTACAGCCATTATGCCTGCACTGAGGGCCATAGACTCATTCTCTTGAAACTATAAGGTCCAATAAACTCTTTCTTCGGAAAGTTTCCTTGGTCACGGTGTCTCTTCACAAAGATAGAAAAGTAACTAAGACATGCGTACTCAGAAATGTTCATGACATCTTAATTAAAAACAGTATAAAGGTGAATGACAAAACAGAAGTGAGCGTCTGTCTGCACCAACCTCTCTCCAGGGCACCTAGAACTGAGAACTACTCTTACCTGCTGAAAGCTTCCAGAGTAGTGCTAACAGGGATCATTTTTCTTTGATTCCTACAATACCGTGTGGCCTAGAGCTAGCATATTCCCTCAGCACTTGCTCAGGCTCCTCTGCCCATCACTCTAGCTCTTGTTTCAAGTGACGATAATAAAAATAATAGTAAGAAGAAGAAGGAGAAGGAGAAAAAGAAAGAGAAGAAGAAGACAAGTGCATTACTATTCTTTACATGTGGTCTTCATTACATGATACCATTTCTGTGCTTAAAATTCACATATAGGAAATAGTTTACATTTCTTTCATGGAAAAAGAAATCAAATTGCTTAATTGGCAATGTGAACCCCAATTCATTTTTTTCTTCTTTTCTACCCATCAATGAAAATGAAAATGATCTTTTATGAACTAAAAAGATATTATAACCCTCTATTTTATGAGAGATGCTGCCTCTTCAGTAAAGTCCACTGTCATCCTGTCTGCCCTTGGGAGGCGTTTTGTCCACCCACAGAAGGCAACATTTGCTTCATAGTATGCACTTTATCTTTTTGATAAGAACAAATTTGATCTTTCTGTGACTCTCATATTCTTTATAGATACAAATTCATAGTAGAAACTTTCAGATAGTCAAACACAATGAAATATCAATTCCCAAGCCTCTGGCAAATAAGTCAATAATTTTGTTTTTGAATTAATTCAAGATCCTCGGTTGCAACAATGTCAATGCTAGGTAGCCTTTGCCAACTGTGCTACCCTAAGAGAGGTGACCCTTGGGGACTCACAGCTCTGTATGAGAAGAGATGTTTGCTGCACCGCAGCATCACTTCAAACAGCACTGCCTAAACGCAAGCTCCACCTTTCCCTTGGTCTTTGTCATAGATGCTCTGTTTATGACCGGCTCACCCCACGAGGCTTCCTGGGCATGGTGCTCCACATATTTACTTGCTAACTTTGCAGCCTTGAGAATAATGCTGAGCACAGAGCATCTGCTCAAAAGAAACAGGTTCTTCAGTGACTGCTTCCCACCTTGGCAAAACACACCAAACCGCAATAATGGTTACTGTTGCCCTAAGTCTGCCCAGCCCATTGTTTGCCTAACACTAAACAAAGGGAGACTGAGGCAGAGGATTTATTTTGTTATTCTTTCCTCTCTTTGTTATGCCTAACTATCAAATCTGTCACATTGGAGACAAGATGTACCTAAATGAACTACTTAAGGACTGAACTTTATAACAATTGTCTTAAGAAAGTGTTTTAAATGTTTATAAAGTGATTATAAATAGTAACTTAAAATACAGGTGAAAGAATTATTTTCTTCTTAAAAGCTATAGCTAACATTTATCATAAAAATCCAAGTATAGTGTATTTTTAAATACTACAGAGATCTCTTAAATAAAAAGAAACTAACAAAGTGTGCCTGTGCTAACTGGATCAATTCATCAAACAAAAAGCCTGCCTGGTTCTCAGGCAAGTAGTCTAAGCTACACAGGGGAACCCCCAGAACTCATGGAGCTCTCAGTCCCTGAATAGAGCAGAATAGAATTCCCTGAACAAGAACCACCTCCTGACCAGCACGGGGTCACTAGCACCAGGCATCTCACAGTTTCAATGGGAGATTTTATCACACATATTTGGAAATTGCTATGCTATGAAATGTTGAATTTGGCAATGTATAAGAAAGATGAGGATAATGTGAATGTGGATACAGATCGGAAAATGAGCAAGGCGGCTGCTGACGATTTCAAGGCTGGTGAAGTTGGGCAGTCCTCTCTCAAGGCACATATTCCATTAGTAAGAAGTCACTATCATTCATGAATTAAATGATTTCTTTTCTTTGAACCTATATGTATTGATTTTTCAAAGAGCAACAATCTTTAGGACATAGCTATTTTTTTATTGGTGTGATGCAGGTGACATTTCCATGACATTGGTTGCCTGCTACCTGTCTTCCCAAAGTTCCATAATAGTAAAGTAACATCTGCTCATTAAGCTGACATCTGAGCACTTCTTGTAATATCTGGTGCTAAAACTCTTATTTTGATGTCTCTGCTAAAACCATCTAATTATGGTGTTTCTTCATAAAAAGGTAGTCCATTAATCAATATCTGAATACACTTCAAGTCCTCCCTCCCAGACTTATCTGAGATTAAATCTTTCATTTTTAAAAATAATTTCAATACAACTCACAAGCCTGTGTGTGTTCTACAGGATGAACTACTTAATGAATCCTTTCTACCCTGGAGATTGATAGTTCCCGACACCTTCCTGTGCTACATCAAGGTGTCCTTTGCTGTCACTTGCTGATCAGTCATTTAAACTTGCATCTCCACCTCTTGCCGCCCCTCTTGGGCGTGCAGCTAAATGGGTTCTCTGCTTCCCAGGATTCCTTCTGCTCCTGTGTAGCTCAGAGTCCCTCTGACAGTTCCACTGGGGCTTTTTATCAATCTGAGTCCTACCGTTTTCCTTACCTCGTCAGCTTTTCTTCAGTTGTAGTACCATTTAAAAACAATCAACTTTCCCACCATTTTTAAACTTCAGGGAGATCTGCAACCTTAAGAAAATTCCTTGGCTGCATCACTGCCCCTGCAGGAAGTGCTTGCTATCAGGATCACATGATGCGACTTTATTTTTAGGCAAGGGGAAGAACATGTAAGTAAGATGAACTGCAGATAGCAAGACGCTCGTCTCCAGGTTCAACCCTAGTGCCACTCCTTAGCAACTGTGCCTCCTGAAGGGGATGCAGAATTTTCCAACATTCTCAGTATCTGTACCTATGAGACAAAGATGATTCCTTCTCCATGTGGAGGTGCAATTGAGGATCAGTGATTGGCAGGTCGGATACAGCAGGCACGTTGTATTCATTAACTGCTAACCAATTAAACACCCAATTTATTAGAATTAGTATGTGATGATCCTGGAATAAAGCAAGTGGAAATGCCTCAAAATGCAAATCAAGTTGTTTTAGTTTTATTGTAAAGAAATTCTAATTCTCCTTCGTAGCTATCTTCCCAGTCTTCAACAACAGGCAATGATTTCAAATCAATGAATGTGCTAAATGGGCAGAACAGGTGGGTTTAGAGAGAAGAGCCCTCTAAGCCCTGTCTGGATGAACATGTCCTCACTTGTTCTAGGAAGATCAGCAGCAGACAGGTAGGGTATTAAAAACCCTGCTGAGGGCTCAAGGCAGTGGCTGAATTACATGCTTTACCATCTGTAATTCCAAGTCATTGGGCAATTCTATTATTTCTTGTCATTCTACCAAGACAACTACTAAACAGCTTTTCTACTGGTCTGTTATTTAAATCAAGGACTGCAGTTTGCTCAGGGAAGTGGAGTTTGTCTCATTTTAAAGTAGAATGAAAGAAAAACGCTAAAATGAGCATCAGATTCCCAGGTGGAAGTTGGTCTGAAAAGCATGGGTTGAGCTGAGCCAGTTAGTTAACTCAGGTTCCCTTCCATCCTGAAATCATGACTCCGGGGCCAGGCTGCAAGCTTCCTTAGCGCTCTATACAAGAGCACATCAGGAGCAGGAGAGTGAGACTCAGCGGCTAGTCTGAAGTGTTTTACTTTCACCACGGCCATGCTAGTCACATGACAGCTCCCTCTGTGACAGGGTTACAGCTGGAGAGCAATGTTAAAGAAACATGTATATGTATGCTGATTTCGCAGGCTCGCTGTACACTTTCTGATGAGATGGCGTTGTGGCTGAGGACATGGTTCAGTGGGTAGACTTCTTGCTAAGCAAACATGAGGGATTGAATTCAGATCCCTTAAATGCACACAAACACTAGTGCATAGCAGCAAGTGCACACAAACACTTGGGCACAACCCCAAACACTGGGGCAGCTGGAAGATCACTAGAATTCACTATTCAGGTTGTCTTGCAAAATTGGTGAACCCTAGTCCAGGAGACTCTCTCTCAATAAAAGAAAAAAATGTAGAGAGTGATAGAGAAAGATGCCAGACATCAAACGGTAGCCCCCACATGTACAGCATACCCTCACACATACGTGCACAGACGGACAGACAGACAGACAGACAGACAGACGGACAGGAAAGATGCCAGACATCAAACTGTAGCCCCCACATGTACAGCATATCCTCACACATACGTGCACCATATAGACAGACAGACAGACAGACAGATATATACAAGAGAGAGAAAAAATGTTGGAGAATGTGACTTTGTATTCCAGAAAAACTCAGGGAAGAATACCCTTGTACGAATAGTACATGATTCTCTGTATAAATGATGCCATTTCCTTTCAGGGCCACAGTAATTACCCAAAATGCCACCTGCTTTAGCCATCTTTACTTCTAGACAGCGCACATCTCCTCTCTGCCTGCCCCACAAGGTCTTCATTAGCGCTATCACAGACCCAAAGTAAATAAAGACGAGCTCTCACAGTCTAGAGGCCCAGAGTATGTTAATATTCCAGGAGTAACCAAGGCAACTGAGTTTCAGAAACACAATATTACTGCCAATAAAACTTTTTGATTTGATCAATTTTGTATGACAGTTATTCTTTAAAACCGAAAATAAATGGTGTTAGATTCTAATGACAATTGGAAAAATGTTTAGTATTAACTTTAAGCTTTATAATCTAAACACACATCAGTAAAATCGCCATTAAAAACTTTATGTATACACACATACATTAACACACACACACACACACACACACACACACAGTTTATTTATATACTAGAGATATCACATCTTTGGGCACATATTTATAAATAGGCCCAAAGAAATTTTCATGGAAATGTTAACGATTTCCATAAAAATTTCTCTCATATTGCATGACACTTGCATATAGCGTTTTAATTAATTACCTATTCGCAAAACACTTGGGTACTTGCACATTTCAGCGTGATTAATGGAGCATTAGTACGCGGACACGGTGACGACTGCCTCATAAACCTCTCTTCAAGATGGTGCATGGTTACGGCGCACCACAGCTCAGCCCATGACCCAGAGGCCTGGCAGATAATGCTCCAATCTGTTCTGCACAAGCTTCGCCCTCTTCCGGCACTGTTTGATTTAGGCCAGACGAGTTACATGGGAGATCCTCGGGCTATAAGGAAAGCTGGAGCCAGGGCATGTGGCACTTTGCGGCTCCCAGAAGCCAATTCAAAAATAGACTTGTGTGCGTCCTTCTTTCCTTCCTTCCTCCGAGCAAACGCTGGGATTGCAACTGCTGTAGAGAAGTAACTGAAGGCCGGCGAAGAAGCAGAATCAGAGAGAGGCTGCCTCTTAATAACTGCTCGGGGTTAGCCATGTGCCAGGGCAGTGCACTCTGCAAACACTGCCTGGAGATGTCTTCTTCAAAAGCAGCCACAGACATGCACAAGAGATTCCAGATGGGAAGCCAGGGAACTCAGAGCAGCAAGTAGCAGGGGTCTGGGCCCCGTGCTTACAGTTTCAAAGACTGAGAACTGGTGTTCCCTTTAAGGAAACAAGTTGGGAAATCTATAATATCCTGAGCAGTTTTCATATTTCTAACTGATGAATAAGCCCACGAAATTCTCAAAGTGTATCCATCTACTCCTTCTAAGTTTGTATAAAGATCTAATGAGAAACTGACCGAATACGGCTGAAACTCAAAACATCTGGCACACTGCACCAGTGTACCAAGGAGTCCCAGCCAGAAACAAAAGTCATAAAGTTCCAGCTTTTTGTTGGTCCTCAAAGGGCACCATAGAAGAGATGGCAAGGAAAAGAATACACTACTGCAAGAAGCTCCATAACTCTACAGGCCTGACGTGGACCTTAGAGGTTTGAGATTCTTCCATGTTTTACTGCTTTGTGTGTGCCCTTTAGGTTGAGTAAGTAGTAGTTATCTCTAGTTATGTTCAGTCTTGATGGGGCCCACCCTGTCACCTCCCATCACAGAAGCCTAAACTAGAGCTAGCCCTCCACAATACCAAGGGACAGACATAGCTATATGTTTTTCTAGCCAGGTTCTTGGGTCTCCCATCAATTCTATGAACCCCAAAGACTTTTTGAAGCACTATTTCTAAACTGAAGGCAGCGAACATCCATGACCTTTGTGTGAAATCAAACAAAGGACTAGCATTAGCACATGTGCACACACACAAACCTACCCTGGGATAGACCACACATGCAAACCTACAGACAAAAAAAAACCCTACCCTGGGATAGACCACACCACTGTTCAGATGCACTGACCAAGATAACACTAATGTGTCTTAATCAGGGTTTCTATTCCTGCACAAAACATCATTTCCAAGAAGCAAGTTGAGGAGGAAAGGGTTTATTCAGCTTACACTTCCACATTGCTGTTCATCACCAAAGGAAATCAGGACTCAAACAGGTCAGGAAGCAGGAGCTGATGCAGAGGCCATGGAGAGATGTTCCTTACTGGCTTGCTTCCTCTGACTTGCTCAGCTTGCTTTCTTATAGAACCCAAGACTTCCAGCCCAGGGATGGCACCACCCACAATGGGCCATCACTAATTGATCACTCATTGAGAAAATATCTTACAGCTGGATCTCATGGAGGCATTTCCTCAAGGGAGGCTCCTTTCTCTGTGATAACTCCAGCTTGGGTCAGGGTGACACACAAAACCAGCCAGTACATTATGGTTCCTCTAAGCAGGACTGATTTCAGGAAGTCTTCCCCATTCACGGGTCTTTTACAATCACTAGGTTCTGCTCCATTCACTGGTCTTTTACAATCACTTGGTTCTGCTCCTTTGAGATGTAAATCTCACCTAGCCTTATGCTACTTTCACAACCTGGGCGTTTCTTTCTCAGGGGACTGGAGTACCTGTCTTTGAAACATAAAATCAAAGCAGACAGGATCCAGTCTTTCTGAATCTTCAAGTGGGGTGGAGCCTAATGTCAGTGCGCATCTTCCTATACATTTTCAAATTACCTTTTGTCATGAAGATGTGATAAACTTTAGTGTTCCCCTGTGTCCTGACAATTAGCAAACCCAGATGGTCTGGACCTTCAGTGCAGCTTTTGAAGATTCTGGTACCCTTGTATCAACAGGGTTCAAAACATGGTTTGGTTTCTCTCTCTTCCCACTACAGTGACCTTGAATAAAGGCTTCTTGCCTATTGAGCTGTGAAGCTCTTTTGTGCTTTGGCATCATTCCTTGTCCCTTACTCGGGGAAACTGTGATCCTCACTTCCAGTGACACAAGGTTTGCTCCACATCCTAACCATGCTCACCGAAGAGTAAACAGTAGGATTTGCTAATTGCAGGCAAACAGCCTAGAATTAGCCTCTAGCCTGATGGCGTCTTCTCCTTCCTTCTAGGGTAACTTTTTCCGTTGGATCTCGTCTGCCCATCTGGGTTCAAAAGTCGAGTCAACAGAGTGCAGCTGCTGCTGACCCCTTTGTGCCACAGAGAGTGAGCATGAAATGCACTATTGAAGTTGATGTGTTTATAGAAAGAAAAAGATACATAAGAATATGGTCTATGGGGATGTGGTGACATGTGGGGGAAGGGAGTGCATTGGTGGGCCCATGCTGAAGCATCCCTTCCCCATGAGGGACCAGCCACACGATGGTATAGTATAGAATAGAGTTTATTCGGGGCACAGGGAGGGGAGTTAAGAGGGTAGTAGAGGCAGAGAAAGGCGAGAGTAGAGAAGTAGAGGCCAGCCATGACCATGAGCACATGGAGAGAGGGGGAAGGAAAGGAGGAAGAGAAGAGGCTAAGAGGGCAGGAGCGAAGCAAGCGGGAAGCAAGAATAAGAGATGGAGGAGAGGGCAAGCAGCCGCTTTTATAATGGGCTAGGCCTACCTGGCTGTTGCCAGGTAACTGTGGGGTAGAGTTTAGACAGAATGCTAACAGAAGTTGTGAGCCACTACAATTTGAGGATTATTGATACTGCACAGAACATCCAGCAGGCTTGCCTCCTAACACACCCTTTCCGGCTTTAAACCTGTGCTAGAGTTTAAATCTTAAAAGTCCCACAAAGTCCTATGTATTTGAGGCATAGTTACCACTCACAGTGCTACTGGGAAACCGCAGAACCCTTCAGGTGTAATGGGAAGAAGCTCAGCCCCTGGGAGTGCAGACTTGGAGGGAACATTAGCTCCTACCTTGCTCTTTGCGTCCTGGATGACATGAGGTGAGTACCCTACAGGCCCACCACACTCTCCCTGCTGTGCTGTGCTCTGCTGTGCGACCTCACCACCTGCACCGACAGC